>CM055120.1:3386806-3436806 GCA_029206835.1 Rana muscosa
TCATCTCTTAATGAGATCTCTCCATAAAGAGGACCTGTCATCTCTTATTTCTATTACATGAGACCTCCATAAAGAGGACCTGTCATCTCTTATTTCTATTACATGAGATCTCCATAAAGAGGACTTGTCATCTCTTATTTCTATTACCTGAGATCTCCATAAAGAGGACCTGTCATCTCTTATTTCTATCACATGAGATCTCCATAAAGAGGACCTGTCATCTCTTATTTCTATTACATGAGATCTCCATAAAGAGGACCTGTCATCTCTTATTTCTATTACATGAGATCTCTTCATAAAGAGGACCTGTCATCTCTTATTTCTATTACATGAGATCTCTTCATAAAGAGGACCTGTCATCTCTTATTTCTATCACATGAGATCTCCATAAAGAGGACCTGTCATCTCTTATTTCTATTACATGAGATCTCCATAAAGAGGACCTGTCATCTCTTATTTCTATTACATGAGATCTCTCCATAAAGAGGACCTGTCATCTCTTATTTCTATTACATGAGATCTCCATAAAGAGGACCTGTCATCTCTTATTTCTATTACATGAGATCCCCATAAAGAGGACATGTCATCTCTTATTTCTATTACATGAGATCTCCATAAGGAGGACCTGTCATCTCTTATTTCTATTACATGAGATCTCCATAAAGAGGACCTGTCATCTCTTATTTCTATTACATGAGATCCCATAAGAGGACATGTCTCATCTCTTATTTCTATTACATGAGATCTCCATAAGGAGGACCTGTCATCTCTTATTTATATTACATGAGATCTCTCCATAAAGAGGACCTGTCATCTCCTTATTTCTATTACATGAGATCCCCATAAAGAGGACCTGTTATCTCTTATTTCTATACATGAGATCTCTCCATAAAGAGGACCTGTCATCTCTTATTTCTATTACATGAGATCTCCATAAAGAGGACCTGTCATCTCTTATTTCTATTACATGAGATCTCTCCATAAAGAGGACCTGTCATCTCTTATTTCTATTACATGAGATCTCCATAAAGAGGACCTGTCATCTCTTATTTCTATTACATGAGATCTCTCCATAAAGAGGACCTGTCATCTCTTATTTCTATTACATGAGATCTCTCCATAAAGAGGACCTGTCATCTCTTATTTCTATTACATGAGATCTCCATAAAGAGGACCTGTCATCTCTTATTTCTATTACATGAGATCCCCATAAAGAGGACCTGTCATCTCTTATTTCTATTACATGAGATCTCTCCATAAAGAGGACCTGTCATCTCTTATTTCTATTACATGAGATCTCCATAAAGAGGACCTGTCATCTCTTATTTCTATTACATGAGATCTCCATAAAGAGGACCTGTCATCTCTTATTTCTATTACATGAGATCTCCATAAAGAGGACCTGTCATCTCTTATTTCTATTACATGAGATCTCCATAAAGAGGACCTGTCATCTCTTATTTCTATTACATGAGATCTCCCCATAAAGAGGACCTGTCATCTCTTATTTCTATTACATGAGATCTCCATAAAGAGGACCTGTCATCTCTTATTTCTATTACATGATCTCTCCATAAAGAGGACCTGTCATCTCTTATTTCTATTACATGAGATCCCCATAAAGAGGACCTGTCATCTCTTATTTCTATTACATGAGATCTCCATAAAGAGGACCTGTCATCTCTTATTTCTATTACATGAGATCTCTCCATAAAGAGGACCTGTCATCTCTTATTTCTATTACATGAGATCTCTCCATAAAGAGGACCTGTCATCTCTTATTTCTATTACATGAGACCTCCATAAAGAGGACCTGTCACCTCTTATTTCTATTACATGAGATCTCCATAAAGAGGACCTGTCATCTCTTATTTCTATTACATGAGATCTCTATAAAGAGGACCTGTCATCTCTTATTTCTATTACAAGGGATGTTTACATTTCTTGTAATAGGAATAAAAGTGATAAAAAATAAATAATTAAAAGGGACAAAAAAAAAACTGAAAATAAAATAAATAAGAGAAAAAAAAAACAATTTAAAGCACCCCCATCCCTCAGTGCTCATGTGCAAAAGTAAAAGCATACGTAGGTCGAGCCTGCATATGTAAACGGTATTTACAACACACATGTGAGGTATCATCGTGAGCATCTGAGCGAGAGCAATAATTCTCTGTAACTCTAAAATGGTAAAAAAAAAAATTAAAGTGTCGCCTATGAAGAATTTTAAACATCGTAGTTTGGCGCCATTGTGTGCAATTTTAAAGTGTGACATGTTAGGTATCTATTTACTCGGCATAACATCATGTTTTATATTTTACAAAAATGGGTTATATAGTGTGCCTTTTTTTTTTTTATTAATTAACCACTTCAACCCCGGGCTTTTTGTACCACTTTAATACCGGGCCTATTCTGGCACTTCTCTCCTACATGTACAAATCATCATTCTTTTGCTAGAAAATTACTCAGAATCCCCAAACATTATATATGTTTTTTTAGCAGACACCCTATGGAATAAAATGACGGTCATTGCAACTTTTTTTCTTGCACGATATTTGCGCAATAATTTTTCAAACGCCTTTTAAAAAAAAAAAATGGTTTCATGAATTAAAAAATAACAAAACAGTACAGTTAGCCCAATTTTTTGGGAAAATATGAAAGATGATGTTACGCCGAGTAAATAGATACCTAACATGTCAGGCTTTAAAATTGCGCACACTCATGGAATGGCGCCAAACTTCGGTACTTAAAAATCTCCATAGGCGACGCTTTAATTTTTTTTACAGGTTACCAGGTTAGAATTACAGAGGAGGTCTAGTTCTAGAATTGTTGCACGCGCTCTAACGCACGCGGGCGATACCTCACATATGTGGTTTGAACGGCGTTTACATATGTGGGTGACTTCCGTGTGCATTCGCTTCTGATCGCGAGCTACCGGAGACAGGGGCGTTTTAATTTTTTTTTTTACTTATTTTTTTTACAATTATTTTACTTCTTTTTTGATCACTTTTATTCCTATTACAAGGAATGTAAACATCCCTTGTAATAGGAATGTGTGTGACAGGTCCTCTTTATGGAGAGATGCGGGGTCAATAAGACCTCCCCCTCCCCCCACATCTCTCCTCCAGGCTGGAAAGCATGAGATCAGTGAATTTTTTTTCACTGATCTCATACTTACTAGCCGCAATGGCGGCTTTGTTTACATTTGAGGACCCGGGTGTGACGTCATCACATCGCGCCCGGGCCTCCGACGATCATAGAGATGACTGGTGACCATCTGGTCACCAGTCATCTCTATGCTCGTCACGTGACCCACCAACGGCGCCGGAAGATTCGCTCCGGGTCCCCGATGGCACGGGAGAGCCCGGAGAAGCACCGGATGGCGGCGGGAGGGGGGGGGGATGTCCCCTTTCGCCGCCTATAAGAACGATCAAGCGGCGGAACTGCCGCTATGATCGTTCTTATGGTGCGCAGAATCGCCGGCGCAAGAAAAGGATATCTGAATGATGCCTCTAGCTGCACCCCATCATTCAGATATCCCCCCACAAAGCCCAGGACGTCATATGATGCCCACCCAGAATGGGAGATCCCCTCTGTGGACGTCATTTGACTATGGGCGGGGAGGGAAGGGGTTAAAGTGTATTTTTTCCCCCCAAAAAAATTACGTTTGAAAAACGGCTGCGCAAATACCGTGCGTCATAAAATTTTGCAATGATGGCCATTTTATTCCCTAGGGTCTCTGCTAAAAAATATATATAATGTTTGGGGGTTCTGAGTCATTTTCTAGCAAAAAATACAGATAGTTACAAGTGAACAGAAAGTGGTTACATTGTATTCTAGTGTCATATTATATTCTGTGTTGTGCTATTATTATCTTGTATTGTATTTCCTCATCAGCTGATTGGAGGACGGGGCTGCAGAGGGACACCACAAGCCGCCTATCAGGAAGTAGAAAGGGGAACTCTGCTGATGGGGTTCTGAGAAAGACCGGAATGTCCCAATCCCGGAATACCGGAGACTCCGCACAGCCGCCACCAACAACACAATAAAGACCAAAACCGGCGCAATCACAACCAAACTCCCACCGCAATTCTATCAGACGTCCTCCATGTGTCCGCACTTCCTGGTGGCGCCCCCTCCGCAGTCATGTGACCAGCAGAAGCAGCGCTCCGTCCCCGACCACAACAATGAGAAATTCCACCGTGTCACCAGAGAAATACGAGACCGATGGAGGCCGGCGAGGAGACACAGAGCTGACACTCTACACCAGCGTTCATTTTCTCCACTAAAATATTTTCCTCAACTAAATTAATACTACTGACCTAATATTCATCAGAGTCCCCCCTTACATCAGAGTCCCCCCCTTACATCAGAGTCCCCCCTTACATCAGGTGCCCCCATCAGAGTCCCCCCTTACATCAGGTGCCCCCATCAGTGTGTCCCCTTACATCAGAGTCCCCCCTTACATCAGGTGCCCCCATCAGAGTCCCCCCTTACATCAGAGTCCCCACGTACATAAGGTGCCCCCTTACATCAGGTGCCCCCATCAGAGTCCCCCCTTACATCAGGTGCCCCCATCAGTGTCCCCCCTTACATCAGAGTCCCCCCTTACATCAGGTGCCCCCTTACATCAGGTGCCCCCATCAGAGTCCCCCTTACATCAGAGTCCCCACGTACATAAGGTGCCCCCTTACATCAGGTGCCCCCATCAGAGTCCCCCCTTACATCAGGTGCCCCCATCAGAGTCCCCCCTTACATCAGAGTCCCCCTTACATCAGGTGCCCCCATCAGAGTCCCCCCTTACATCAGGTGCCCCCTTACATCAGGTGCCCCCATCAGAGTCCCCCCTTACATCAGGTGCCCCCATCAGAGTCCCCCCTTACATCAGGTGCCCCCATCAGAGTCCCCCCTTACATCAGGTGCCACCTTACATAAGGTGCCCCCTTACATCAAGTGCCCCATCAGAGTCCCCCCTTATATCAGGTGCCCCCATCAGAGTCCCCCCTTACATCAGAGTCCCCCCTTACATCAGGTGCCCCCATCAGAGTCCCCCCTTACATCAGAGTCCCCCCTTACATAAGGTGCCCCCTTACATCAAGTGCCCCCATCAGAGTCCCCCCTTACATAAGGTGCCCCCATCAGAGTCCCCCCCTTACATCAGAGTCCCCCCTTACATCAGGTGCCCCCATCAGAGTCCCCCCTTACATCAGGTGCCCCTATCAGAGTCCCCCCTTACATCAGGTGCCCCATCAGAGTCACCCCTTACATCAGGTGCCCCATCAGAGTCCCCCCTTACATCAGAAGCCCCCATCAGAGTCCCCCCTTACATCAGGTGCCCCCATCAGAGTCCCCCCTTACATCAGGTGCCCCCATCAGAGTCACCCCTTACATCAGGTGCCCCATCAGAGTCACCCCTTACATCAGAAGCCCCCATCAGAGTCACCCCTTACATCAGAAGCCCCCATCAGAGTCCCCCCTTACATCAGGTGCCCCCATCAGAGTCCCCCCTTACATCAGGTGCCCCATCAGAGTCACCCCTTACATCAGGTGCCCCCATCAGAGTCCCCCCTTACATCAGGTTCCCCCATCAGAGTCCCCCTTACATCAGGTGCCCCATCAGAGTCACCCCTAATATCAGAAGCCCCCATCAGAGTCCCCCCTTAAATCAAGTGTCCCCATTAGAGTCCCCCCTTACATCAGGTGCCCCATCAGAGTCCCCCCTTACATCAGGTGCCCCATCAGAGTCACCCCTAATATCAGAAGCCCCCATCAGAGTCACCCCTTATATCAGAAGCCCCCATCAGTCACCCCTTACATCAGGGTACTCTGAAACCTGGGGGGGACTAAAATCTAGGGGGAGGGGCACAGCCCCCCAGCACCCCCTAGATCCAAGCCTGCTGCACGATGCCCTTCATATCTTCCTTTCTATTCAAATATAGAGAAACCTTTTTCTTACATCCTCCCCCCCCCCTTCCCTTCAGTCTTGCGCAGGTGTACCGGCTCCTCCCCCTCAGTCTTGCACAGGTGTACCGGCTCCTCCCCCTCAGTCTTGCACAGGTGTACCGGCTCCTCCTCTTCAGTCTTGCACAGGTGTAGCGGCTCCTCCCCCTTCAGTCTTGCACAGGTGTAGCGTTTCCTCTCCTGGACTTAAATGGTTTCCTCTGATCTCACCGCACACTGTGAGCTTCTCACATTGTGCATTAGAAGCTGCAGCAAGTCAGATAGAGCTCCGCCCCATTTCCTGGCTGGAGGACATCCAGCATCATCTAGCTCCTTCCTCCCCAGCCTGACTGTCCCTGGCCCCAGGCATGTACTGGCCATTGGGACTACAGGGAGCAACCCAGGTCAGCCTCAGCGCCGCTGCATTGCTGAGAGGCAGCCAATGGCTGCGCAGCAATGCCGGTTTCTGAAATTCCAGCCAATGAGGCTGTAGCAATGTTCCTGCATGTTGTTAGCCCTCCTGCTTCACTTGTTTTTCTGCGTGTTTGTAAAAGTAAGGTGGGCTGGTCTGAATGAAGTCCAGCCCTGCCTGGCCCCGCCCATTTCATTCATTGAATATCAGTTCTGTCAATCGTGGAAACTCAGCATCACATGTGGGCGTTACCTATGCAAATACAGCCTTCCTAGGAACACCCCCTCCTCCAGACTGACACCCATCCATCAAGGCAGTTTGATATTTTGCATAACTCCTCCCACTGCTTGCATCAGGACTGAGGCCTCCTGAGAGGAGTACAGAGGTCCGGGGCTGGGATGTTTTCAGGAAGCGATGTACAGCCCCCTGCTGGCCCCTCCCACCTGCCATGATCTGCCTGCATTGCATAGAGAAGCACAGAAACCCAGTGATGACTGTAATGAAAAAGAAAACGTTTTATATAAAAGTTTTGTTAGCATTGGGGGAGGGGGGCAGGGAAGGCAAAATGAAACTTTAAGTTCTTTTCAGGTGTCAGGGATTTTATTAAAGACACAATCGCACTGATCTCTTCTCTGATACGACCCGCTCAGAACATCCGCAGACAGGAAATGAAAGGCTGGGAGAGTAAAGGTGGGAGACGTGATCGGCGGTATAAATGGATTATATATATATATATATATATCACAGGTTCGGTTTGTACGGCGGGGGAGAGCGGCTGGGCGGGCGGTCACACAGCGTGACAGCGCGATCACCTGACACCTTCATCACTTTGCTGGAATACAAGGGGAATTCCGTATTACAGAGTCACTCCCCGACCAAACAAACATCATCATTCTTATTATTTCCTGCAGCCCGGGAGCCGATCCACTTCTAAAGCCGCGTACACACGATCATTATTCACGGCGGTTAAAAAAACGCCGTGAATAATGTCATTAAAAATGAGGGAACGGCTTGTTCCCCACACACAGTCGTTTTTCACGTCGTTTTTTCTCTTGTCGAGAAAAACGACCGTCTGTGGGCTCCGCGGCAGTGTTTCCCTATGGGAAACACTGCCGTGGAAAACATGTCGAAAAAAACGACGAGAAAAATTAGAACTCGTCGTTTTTAATACCGTTTTTCTCATCGAAAAAAACGACAGAAAGCCCACAGACTATCGTTTTTCTCGTTGAATGGGAAAAATTTTGTTTTTCTCGACGAGAAAAACGGCCGTGTGTACGCGGCATAAGCCTCAGATGTACTCAAGTCATTCAGAGACGACTGACACAGAAAATCTCCACCAATGGGATCAGAGATGTAAAAAAAAAAAAAATGTGAAAAAAATTTTTTTTCTTTATTTTCCCAAAAATTGCGACACAAAATTACAGCTACAAAAAACTCACCATGCCTCTTACTAAATACCTCGGACTGTCTACTTTCCAAAAAGGGGTGATTTGGGGGGTATTTGTACTGGGGGGTGATTTGGGGGGTATTTGTACTGGGGGGTGATTTGGGGGGTATTTGTACTGGGGGGGGATTTGGGGGGTATTTGTACTGGGGGGTGATTTGGGGGATATTTGTACTGGGGGGTGATTTGGGGGATATTTGTACTGGGGGGTGATTTGGGGGGTATTTGTACTGGGGGGTGATTTGGGGGATATTTGTACTGGGGGGTGATTTGGGGGATATTTGTACTGGGGGGTGATTTAGGGAGTATTTGTACTGGAGGGTGATTTGGGGGGTATTTGTACTGGGGGGTGATTTGGGGGGTATTTGTACTGGGGGGTGATTTGGGGGGTGATTTGGGGAGTATTTGTAAAAAAAAGCCCCAGTGGTGCTTAACCTCCTCCCACCCACCATATAGTAAAATGACGGGCGCAAGGTGGCCCTCTTGATCTGGGATCACGTCATATGGCGTTGTCCCACTCTCGCCGCACTTGCGCGCCCAGCGGTGCACTGTGTCCCCGGGACATGACATGTCCCCAATCCTGGTAAAGAGCCGATGATGAGGCTCTATACCCATGTGATCAGCTGTGTCCAATCACAGCTGATCACATGTAAAAAAGGAAATGCCAGTTATTGGCTTTCTTCTCCTCACACTGACAGAGTATGAGGAGAGGAGAGACAATCAGCGGCATTTCCTCACAGGGGTGATCTGTATAGGTAATCAGGGCACTGATCATCAGTGCAGCCCCAACACTGCCTACCAGTGGTAACAATCAGTACCCTTCAGTGCTGCCTTTCAGTGCCCATCAGTTACCATCAGTGCCGCCTATCAGTGTCCATCAGTGCCTACTCATCAGTGCTGCCCATCAGTGTCGCCTATCAATGCCCATCTGTGCATCTCATCAGTGCCCAGCAGCAAAGCCAATCAGTACCCATCAGTGCTGTCTTTCAGTGCCCATCAGTTCCTGCCCATCAGTGTCCAGCATGGAAGCCAAACAGTACCCATCAGCCCTTCTTCATCAGTGCCGCCTATCACTGTCCATCAGTGCTTGCTCATCAGTGCTGCCCATCGGTGCTGGCCATCAGTGCCCCCTATCTATGCTGCCTATCAGTGCCACCTATCAGTGCTCATCAGTGCCTCCTCATCAGTGCCAACTATCAGTGCCCATCAGTGCCACCTATCAGTGCCCATCAGTGCCACCTATCCATGCCACCTATCAGTGCCCATCAGTGCCACCTATCCATGCCACCTATCAGTGCCACCTATCAGTGCCCATCAGTTCCACCTATCCATGCCGCCTATCAGTGCCCATCAGTGCTGCTCATTAGTGCCCAGCAGCAAAGCCAATCAGTATCCATCAGTGCTGCCTTTCAGTGCCCATCAGCCCCTCTTCACCAGTGCTGCCCATCAGTGGCACCTATCAGTGTCCATCAGTGCCTGTTTATCAGTGCTGCCCCATCAGTGCACATCAGTCACTCTTCAACATTGCTTCCCACCAGTGACACCTATCAGTGTGCATCAGTGCCTGCTCATCAGTGCTGCCTATCAGTGCCGAATATTAGTGCCTCCTCATCAGTGCCACCTATCAATGCCCACTAGTGCCACCTATCCATGTCGCCCATCAGTGCCGTCCATCAGTGCCTTCTCATCAGCGCACATCAGTGAAGGAGAAAAAATTACTTATTTACAACATTTAAGAAAAACTTTTTATATTTTTTCAAAAATTTTGGTCTTTCTTAATTTTTTTTTGCAAAAAAATAAAACCCCCGGAGGTGATTAAATATCACTAAAAGAAATTCATTTTAGTGTATTTTTTCCTGAAAATACACATTTGATGAACAGCTGCAGAAATATAGTGTGACATGAAAAAGCTGCAACTACCACCATTTTATTCTCCAGGGCCTCCGCTTTCAGAAAATATCTGCTTCTTGGGGGGCTTCCAGTCATTTCCAGCAAACAAATGAAAAAATTGCCCCGGTAGGTGAGTGGATAACAAACTGCAACAACACGATACAATGTAACCATCAATGTGTTCCATCCAATCACATCACAGAACACATCCCATTGTACATACCACCCTAGAGAGACATGGGGGGGGAGGGGGCTTAGATACACAGATTGGGGGGTGTACTCACATTACACCCGCCATACATACACCGCACTCCACTAACTCCTCCCCAATACCTGAGCACTGGTGACTGACACCGACGTATCACCACAAAGGATCCGACACGAGAATTCCCTTCTGTGTGATTTTCTTCACCCACTATAGATGGAGAGAGAAGACCGAGCGACCTTCATGGGGACAGTGATCACTGGGTGTCATGTACAATGGAGTGCGGGGGTCAGGAGGACGGCACATTGCTGAAAATCACTTCTATTATTGGAGTCTGTGCGAGTAAAAATAAACCGCGTCAACTGTGTCAGTGGAATAATGAACCCCCGTGGGAGCAGAGCTTCTCAATTCATTGGTGTCAGTGGGATAATGCACGGCCCTCAGTAGGAGAAAGCCCCCAAATTATTGGTGTCAGTGGAAGAATAGCCCCCAAATTATTGGTGTCAGTGGGAGAATAGCCCCCCAAATTATTGGTGTCAGTGGAAGAATAGCCCCCAAATGATATGTTTCATTGGGAGAATAGCCCCCGAATTATTGGTGTCAGTGGAAGAATAGCCCCCGAATTATTAGTGTCAGTGGAAGAATAGCCCCCGAATTATTGGTGTCAGTGGGAGAATAGCCCCCCAAATTATTGGTGTCAGTGGGAGAATAGCCCCCAAGTGATTGGTGTCATTGGTAGAATAGCCCCCAAATTATTGGTGTCAGTGGAAGAATAGCCCCCGAATTATTGGTGTCAGTGGAAGAATAGCCCCCGAATTATTGGTGTCAGTGGGAGAATAGCCCCCCAAATTATTGGTGTCAGTGGAAGAATAGCCCCCAAATGATTGGTGTCAGTGGAAGAATAGCCCCCGAATTATTGGTGTCAGTGGAAGAATAGCCCCCGAATTATTGGTATCAGTGGGAGAATAGCCCCCCAAATTATTGGTGTCAGTGGAAGAATAGCCCCCAAATGATATGTGTCATTGGGAGAATAGCCCCCGAATTATTGGTGTCAGTGGAAGAATAGCCCCCGAATTATTGGTGCCAGTGGAAGAATAGCCCCCGAATTATTGGTGTCAGTGGAATAGCCCCCGAATTATTGGTGTCAGTGGGAGAATAGCCCCCAAATTATTGGTGTCAGTGGAAGAATAGCCCCCGAATTATTGGTGTCAGTGGAAGAATAGCCCCCGAATTATTGGTGTCAGTGGAAGAATAGCCCCCGAATTATTGGTGTCAGTGGGAGAATAGCCCCCGAATTATTGGTGTCAGTGGAAGAATAGCCCCCGAATTATTGGTGTCAGTGGAAGAATAGCCCCTGAATTATTAGTGTCAGTGGAAGAATAGCCCCCGAATTATTGGTGTCAGTGGAAGAATAGCCCCCGAATTATTGGTGTCAGTGGGAGAATAGCCCCCGAATTATTGGTGTCAGTGGAAGAATAGCCCCCGAATTATTGGTGTCAGTGGAAGAATAGCCCCTGAATTATTAGTGTCAGTGGAAGAATAGCCCCTGAATTATTGGTGTCAGTGGAAGAATAGCCCCCAAATTATTGGTGTCAGTGGGAGAATAGCCCCCAAATTATTGGTGTCAGTGGGAGAATAGCGGCCAAACATGGGCGTCTGCTCCATAGGGCAAGGGGGGTCGATTGCCCCCCCCCCCTGGAGACACACTATATTTATATGGACATGGAGTGAAGCGGATTTATCCTCAAGAGCTATTTCACACTGCCAGCTGGCCACGTTATCGGTAAAGTTTTAGTGGCGCTTTACCATCGTTTAAGTGGCGCTATTCGGCCGCTAGAGGGGGGGGGTTTAAAAAAAATTAGAAATTGCTAATCAGACAATGGCAGCTTGATCCTTCTATTAAGCTTTTGCATCAGGTTTCTCAAACCTTTGCATGCCTGCGCTTTATGTCATAATGACTAAGCCCCTCCCCTTCATGACATTGTCAAAAAGGGACCGAGCATGGATGACCTTAAAATTATGCCCCCCCTGAAAAAAGTTCAGCGGACGCCCATGCCCCCAAATGATTGGTATCAGTGGAAGAATAGCCCCCAAATTATTGGTGTCAGTGGGAGAATAGCCCCAAGTTATTGGTGTCAGTGGGAGAATAGCCCCCAAATTATTGGTGTCAGTGGGAGAATAGCCCCAAGTTATTGGTGTCAGTGGGAGAATAGCCCCAAGTTATTGGTGTCAGTGGGAGAATAGCCCCCAAATTATTGGTGTCAGTGGGAGAATAGCCCCCAAATTATTGGTGTCAGTGGGAGAATAGCCCCCCAATTATTGGTGTCAGTGGGAGAATAGCCCCCAAGTTATTGGTGTCAGTGGGAGAATAGCCCCCAAGTTGTTGGTGTCAGTGGGAGAACAGCCCCCAAGTTATTGGTGTCAGTGGGAGAATAGCCCCCAAGTTATTGGTGTCAGTGGGAGAATAGCCCCCAAGTTATTGGTGTCAGTGGGAGAATAGCCCCAAGTTATTGGTGTCAGTGGGAGAATAGCCCCCAAGTTATTGGTGTCAGTGGGAGAATAGCCCCCAAGTTATTGGTGTCAGTGGGAGAATAGCCCCCAAGTTATTGGTGTCAGTGGGAGAATAGCCCCCAAGTTATTGGTGTCAGTGGGAGAATAGCCCCCAAGTTATTGATGTCAGTGGGAGAATAGCTCCCCAATTCATCGCTGTCAGTTGGGTAATGCATGGCCCCTGAGGAACATCAGTGGTCTAATGTATGGCCCTCAGTGGGAGAATAGGCCCCCAAGGTATTGGTGTCATTGGGAAAATACCCACCCTATTATTGGTGTGATTGGGAGAACCCACCCTATTATTGGTGTCATTGGGAGAATACCCACCCTATTATTGGTGTCATTGGGAGAACCCACACTATTATTGGCGTCAATGGGAGAATACCCACCCTATTATTGGTGTCATTGGGAGAATACCCACCCTATTATTGGTGTCAATGGGAGAATACTCGTCCTATTATTGGTGTCATTGGGAGGATACCCGTCCTATTATTGGTGTCAATGGGAGAATACCCGTCCTATTATTGGTGTCAATGAGAGAATACCCACCCTATTATTGGTGTCAATGGGAGAATACCCACCCTATTATTGGTGTCAATAGGAGAATACCCACCCTATTATTGGTGTCAATGGGAGAATACCTGTCCTATTATTGGTGTCAATGGGAGAATACCCACCCTATTATTGGTGTCATTGGGAGAATACCCACCCTATTATTGGTGTCAATGGGAGAATACCCACCCTATTATTGGTGTCAATGGGAGAATACCCGTCCTATTATTGGTGTCAACTGGAGAATACCTATCCTATTATTGGTGTCAATGGGAGAATACCCGTCCTGTTATTGGTGTCAATGGGAGAATACCTGTCCTATTATTGGTGTCAATGGGAGAATACCCGTCCTATTATTGGTGTCAATGAGAGAATACCCACCCTATTATTGGCATTAATGGGAGAATACCCGTCCTATTATTGGTGTCAATGGGAGAATACCCACCCTATTATTAGTGTCAATGGGAGAATACCCGTCCTATAATTGGCGTCAATGGGAGAATACCTGTCCTATTATTGGTGTCAATGGGAGAATACCCACCCTATTATTGGTGTCAATGGGAGAATACCCGTCCTATTATTGGTGTCAATGGGAGAATACCCATCCTATTATTGGTGTCAATGAGAGAATACCCACCCTATTATTGGTGTCAATGGGAGAATACCCACCCTATTATTGGTGTCAATGGGAGAATACGCGTCCTATTATTGGTGTCAATGAGAGAATACCCACCCTATTATTGGCATTAATGGGAGAATACCCGTCCTATTATTGGTGTCAATGGGAGAATACCCACCCTATTATTGGTGTCAATGGGAGAATACCCACCCTATTATTAGTGTCAATGGGAGAATACCCGTCCTATTATTGGCGTCAATGGGAGAATACCTGTCCTATTATTGGTGTCAATGGGAGAATACCCACCCTATTATTGGTGTTAATGGGAGAATACCCACCCTATTATTGGTGTCAATGGGAGAATACCCGTCCTATTATTGGTGTCAACTGGAGAATACCTATCCTATTATTGGTGTCAATGGGAGAATACCCGTCCTATTATTGGTGTCAATGGGAGAATACCTGTCCTATTATTGGTGTCAATGGGAGAATACCCGTCCTATTATTGGTGTCAATGAGAGAATACCCACCCTATTATTGGCATTAATGGGAGAATACCCGTCCTATTATTGGTGTCAATGGGAGAATACCCACCCTATTATTGGTGTCAATGGGAGAATACCCACCCTATTATTAGTGTCAATGGGAGAATACCCGTCCTATAATTGGCGTCAATGGGAGAATGCCTGTCCTATTATTGGTGTCAATGGGAGAATACCCACCCTATTATTGGTGTCAATGGGAGAATACCCGTCCTATTATTGGTGTCAATGGGAGAATACCCATCCTATTATTGGTGTCAATGAGAGAATACCCACCCTATTATTGGTGTCAATGGGAGAATACCCACCCTATTATTGGTGTCAATGGGAGAATACCCGTCCTATTATTGGTGTCAATGAGAGAATACCCACCCTATTATTGGCATTAATGGGAGAATACCCGTCCTATTATTGGTGTCAATGGGAGAATACCCACCCTATTATTGGTGTCAATGGGAGAATACCCACCCTATTATTAGTGTCAATGGGAGAATACCCGTCCTATTATTGGCGTCAATGGGAGAATACCTGTCCTATTATTGGTGTCAATGGGAGAATACCCACCCTATTATTGGTGTCAATGGGAGAATACCCGTCCTATTATTGGTGTCAATGGGAGAATACCCATCCTATTATTGGTGTCAATGAGAGAATACCCACCCTATTATTGGCGTTAATGGGAGAATACCCATCCTATTATTGGTGTCAATGGGAGAATACCTGCCCTATTATTGGTGTCAATGGGAGAATACCCACCCTATTATTGGTGTCAATGGGAGAATACCCACCCTATTATTGGTGTTATTGGGAGAATAGTCCCCAAATTATTGGTGTCAATGGGAGAATGGCCCCCCAATTCATCAGTGTCAGTTGGGTAAAGCATGGCCCCCTAAATAAGAATAGCCCCCAAATAATTGGTGTCAGTAGGCCTCTTGTGGCTAAAAGTACTGGTGTCATTGGGAGAATAGCCCCGCAATTCATAGGTGTCAGTTGGGTTAAAGCATGGACCCTGAGGAAGAAGCGCTCCCAATTCATAGGTGTCAGTTGGGTTAAAGCATGGACCCTGAGGAAGAAGCGCTCCCAATTCATAGGTGTCAGTTGGGTTAAAGCATGGACCCTGAGGAAGAAGCGCTCCCAATTCATTGGTGTCAGTTGGGTTAAAGCATGGACCCTGAGGAAGAAGCGCTCCCAATTCATAGGTGTCAGTTGGGTTAAAGCATGGACCCTGAGGAAGAAGCGCTCCCAATTCATAGGTGTCAGTTGGGTTAAAGCATGGACCCTGAGGAAGAAGCGCTCCCAATTCATAGGTGTCAGTTGGGTTAAAGCATGGACCCTGAGGAAGAAGCGCTCCCAATTCATAGGTGTCAGTTGGGTTAAAGCATGGACCCTGAGGAAGTTGAGGAAGAAGCGCTCCCAATTCATTGGTGTCAGTTGGGTTAAAGCATGGACCCTGAGGAAGAAGCGCTCCCAATTCATTGGTGTCAATGGTATAATGCATTGCCCTCAGTGGGAGAATAGCCCCCTCCTATTATTGGGATCAATAGGAAAATATCCCCCAAATTATTGGTGTCAGAGGGAGAATAGCCCCCCCCCAATTCATTGGTGTCAGGGGTGGTACTACTAACCCTACCCCAGGACTGGAGCCAGTGCCTCCCACAGATGAAGAGTGAACTGCCCCCCCCCCTCCCATGCTGATTATGATCTCTGAGTAATCTCCCCGGGGGACTTTCATTTATTAAAAAGGTACCCTGGCTGGTCAGCTTGCCGGTGTTACCACCCTGGTTGGACGGGGAGGAGGGGGCCCAGCAGGGGGTGGGGACCACCATAATATCCTCAACTGCAATTGGTGTGAATGGGCCCTATGACATATGAGGACAAACGTATCCAATCTATCCGGACAGCTGATGGCGGATCTAAAGGAGATTGTACAATCAGATTGTATAGTGTGTGGTCAGCTGAACACTGAGTGAGTGGAACAGCCAATCACTGTGCAGTCCTACAAAGCTGGAAGCCGAGGATCTGCACCCAATGAGTGGACACATCCCCCCCCCCCCGATTCTATATAATTACTGTCTATACATAGTAACAAATGTCATATACTGTATATAAATATATTACACTGTAAATACAAAGTAACAAAATATCATAAAACATGGAAACACGGCGACAAGAATTCGGCACATCAAGCAAACGCCATCCTATTCTCTATCAGTCACCTGACCCCCCCCATCCCCCTCCCTACCCCCAGGTAATGAGATCCCGTGTTACTGGCCGTGAGAAGCGGCGGCGTCTCTCCCGTCGATCTCGCCGCTCTGCAGTCTGGGAAGGACGATCAGCGCAAACATTTCTGCATTTTTTTTTGGAACAAAATGTGTTTGTGGAGTGCCGGGTTACCATGGCAACCGTGATTACCGTCCGCAGGCAACGCACAACGCTCCCAGCGTTCAGCAAACGCCGCTCGCCCTCCCGGCATGACGAGTTCTTTTATTTCAGAGGGACGGTGAAGAAGTGCCCCAGCAGCTGATCGTCCAATCAGGGCACAGCACACAGAAGAGGGTTTCCCATTTTTTCAGGTCTCCTTTCCGTTTCTTACATCTCACATTAAAAGTGATTTGTTCTGTCTGATTGATCCTGCCAGAGAAATGATAACTTCCTGTGCTGCACTCCTATTGGTTGGCTCTGTGGACTACAGAACACCTCCCACTTATGTTATGGAGATGAAGAGAGGGGGAGGTGTTCGTAGTGCCCTAGAGAGACACCAATGCTCCTCTATAGATAATGAGTGTTGTCCCCCCTAGGACAGGAAGTCTGTTACTGGCAGGATCACCAGGTGAAAAAAAAACGAATGCAGACACCACATCTACAGACCGGAAAACTGCAAAGATGACATTTGTGTTCCTGAGTTTAGTTACGCTTTCGAGGTTCGCTCACATAAGGTGCGTCTGAGCCAACGCACCTTTTTTTGTGTGTGTTTTAGGGCAGCCCATTTATTTAAATACGAGTGCGACACGCAAAAACGGTGGAGGCGTGTTCTATAATACTCAAAACGCAATGGATGCTTTTATACAATTGTTTTACCAACAAAAAAAGTAGAAATTAAGGCAAACTTTTTTTTTTTTTTTTTGGATAAAATAAGGGAGGGTCCCCATCGGGGGAGATTTCCCTTCACTTCCTATCCCCGGAGACACAACAGGAAGTGAGAGGAAACCACTCCAAAAGTGGTTGTCACCAGAACTTGTGTTCCCATTGGGGAGATTTTCCTTCACTTCCTGTCCCTTAGCCTGAACAGGAAGTGATCCCTCCAAAGTGGGTGTCACCAGAACTAGTGTCCCCATTGGGGAGAGTTTCCTTCACTTCCTGTCCCTTAGCCTGAACAGGAAGTGATCCCTCCAAAGTGGGTGTCACCAGAACTTGTGTCCCCATTGGGGAGATTTTCCTTCACTTTCTGTCCCTTAGCCTGAACAGGAAGTGATCCCTCCAAGGTGGGTGTCACCAGAACTAGTGTCCCCATTGGAGGATTTCCCCTTTATTCCTGTTCTGGTGACAACCCAAAATGTGGGATTCTCTTTTGCTTTCAATGATAACCACTTGCTGACCCCCAGGCTTTTTCTGGCACTTTTTGTTTGCAATGTAAAAATCTGTATTTTTTGCTACAAAATTACTTAGAACCCCCAAATATATATATATACAGTGGAAAATTGGATTACAAGAATAATCCGTTCCAGGAGAATGCTTGTAATCCGAAGCACTCGCATATCAAAGCGAGTTTCCCCATAGAAGTCAATAGAAACAAAGATAATTTGTTCCGCATTGACTTCTATTGCATGCAATACCGCGTGTGGCCAGAGGTGGGGGGGGGGGGTGCAGGAGAGATTCGGAAATACTCGGGGACAGCTTGGCTGAACTCAGAAACTCTCGGAAAGGCTCGCAGTATTTCCAAGTGTTTCCGAGTGATTCTGAGTACCCTGTATATATATATATTTATTTTTTAACAGAGACCCTAGAGAATTAAATGGCGATCATTGCAATTTTTTATTATCACACATTTTTCACACAGCGTTTTTTTTCAAGTGCAATAAAAAAAAATTAAAAAAAATTACAGATTAATGAATACATAAAAAAAAAACCCCACAATTTATACCACAATATTTTGGTAAACTATAAAAGATGATGCTACGGTGAGTAAATAGATACCAAACAAATCACCCTTTAAAATTGCGCCCGCTTGTGGAATGGCAACAAACCACGGTACTTAACCTCTTCCCGCCCGCCCAATTGCCGTTTAACGCCCGCAATGTGGCTCCATTATCCTGACTGGGCGTCATATGACATCCAACAGGATAAGCCGCTTGTGCGCACCCTGGGGGAGGGGGGGGCTGTGGGCGCAGCGCAGCGATCACTCTGACACACCACATCTCCGATCCTGGTAAAGAGCCTATGACGGAGGCTCTTAACCACGTGATCAGCTGTGTCCAATCACAGCTGATCACAGCGTTATCCAGGAAGTGCCTGTGTAAACGGCTTTTCTCGAGTCGAACGGGGGCTCTCCTGACAGAGGGGGGTCTGCGCTGATAATCAGCGCATGGATTATCAGAGCATCCCCCAGTCAGTGCCCATCAAAAATGCCTGTCAGTGCCCTTCACAGATGCCAATCAATGTCCATCAGTAATGACTGTCAGTGGTTCCTCATCAGTGCTGCCTATCAGTTCCATCTATTAGTGCCCATCAGTGCCGCCTATCAGTGCCCATCAGCGCTTCCTATCGGTGCCCATCAGTGCCGCCTATCGGTGCCCATCAGTGCCACCTATCAGTGCCCATCAGTGCTGCCTATCAGTGCCCATTAGTGCCGCCTATCAGTGCCCATCAGTGCCACCTATCAGTGCCCATCTGTGCCGCCTATCAGTGCCCATCAGTGCCGCCTTACAGTGCTGCCTATCAGTGCCCATTAGTGCCGCCTATCAGTGCCCATCAGTGCTGCCTATCAGTGCCCATTAGTGCCGCCTATCAGTGCCCATCAGTGCCGCCTATCGGTGCCCATTAGTGCTACCTATCAGTGCCCATCAGTGCTGCCTATCAGTGCCCATCAGTGCCGCCTATCAGTGGCCATTAGTGCCGCCTATCAGTGCCCATCAGTGCCACCTATCAGTGCCCATTAGTGCCGCCTATCAGTGCCCATCAGTGCCACCTATCAGTGCCCATCAGTGCCGCCTATCGGTGCCCATCAGTGCCGCCTATCAGTGCCCATCAGTGCCACCTATCAGTGCCCATTAGTGCCGCCTATCAGTGCCCATCAGTGCCGCCTATCGGTGCCACCTCATCAGTGCCCATCAGTTAAGGAGAAAAATTAGTTTTATAGCAGAAACAAAGAAAACCTTTTTTAGTTTGTTTAGCAAAAAAAAAAAAAAAAAACGCAGAGGTGATCAAATACCACCAAAAGAAATCTCTATTTGTGGGAAGAAAATGATACAAATGTCATATGTGTCCAGTGTCACATGACCGTGCAATTGTCATTCAAAGTGTGAGAGCGCTGAAAGCTGAAAATGGTCCCGGGCAGGAAGTGTCCAGTATTGAAGTGGTTAAAATTATTAATTTTTTTTTTTTTTACAGGTTACCAGTTTAGAGTTACAGAGGAGGTCTAGTGCTAGAATTATTGCTCTCGCTCTAACAATCGCGGTGATACCTCACATGTGTGATGCGAACACCATTTACATATGCGGGCGCAACTTAGGTCTGCGTTCGCTTCTGCGATTTTTTACATTTTTATTTATTTTGTTTTCACACTGTCCCTCATGGCATTCACCGTCCTTCTATGTGATGCTGGAACATAACTATTGTGTTATAAAAACTGAAACAATGAAACAACTTTTTCTGTAATTTCACATCGGAAACGACTTTCACTCACTGACAACATAATTGCCTTTTAATGAGAAGAGGACCTGTCTAAAGACCCGATGGAGCTGGAGTGATTGTCTTGGTGGCGCTCAGTCCCCCCCCCCCCCCCCCCCTCTATGTAATGCTGTAAAATTACTATTGTGTTATAAAAGCTGAAACAATCGTGAAAACAACTTTTATTGTTAGGTCACCAGCAGTCAGCGGGGACGGAACATTCCTGCGCTCGGTGCGTCCAGGGGAGATGGCCGCCGTCACATTACACAGGAAATAAGACAATCGCAATTGTGTTTGATTACAGCGATATCGCCGTGTGTGATTGCATCCCGGCACGGCTGACAAATGAACGCGCTATCACACTCAGCGCTCTCCGAGACCGCAGCCGATAAATGTGCGCAGGTCCTCATGGAATAAATCGACTCGCATTACGCCAACCATTCCTCAGCGGCCAAACGTGAGATATTCCACTTCTAAACAACTCACACAGCCAATAATAAGTGAGCGAGAACCCCGCCCCGGTCAGTCCTCTGAGCCCCGGTTATCATCCCGTTGTGCACGGCCATCTTACCTGACGCACGCCATATATGAACGAGTGAAGGATTTCGGTGAAATTGATTTCGCTCATTCCTAGCAGAGAAGGTGAAGCCAGGCTGTCAGTCACAAATGGTACCATCCACTTTAAGGAACAGAGCTGAGCCACAATGTTGCTGGATGGTCTTCAGTTCATGTCCTGCGACTTGAACCTGCAAACCTGTTTCTGAGATCTGTTTTGCCATTGCTGACCCGTCCTGCCCTTGTCTCTATGGATTCCGGCTGATTCCCAGATCGACCTTGGCTAGTTTATGACTACGGCTTGTCTCTGCTGATTCCCAGTTTGATCTCGGCTAGTTCCTGACCATGACTTGTCTCTGCTGATTCCCGGTTTGATCTTGGCTATTTCCAGACCATGGCTTGTCTCTGCTGATTCTCGGTTTAATTTCGGCTAGTTCCAGTCCATGGCTTGTCTCTGCTGATTCTCGGTTTGATCTTGGCTATTTCCTGACCATGACTTGTCTCTGTTGATTCCCGGTTTAATCTCGGCTATTTCCAGACCATGGCTTGTCTCTGCTGATTCTCGGTTTGATCTCAGCTATTTTCAGACCATGGCTTGTCTCTGCTGATTCTCGGGTTGATCTTGGCTATTTCCAGACCATGGCTTGTCTCTGCTGATTCTCGGTTGGATCTCGGCTAGTTCCTGACCATGACTTGTCTCTGCTCATTCTCGGTTTGATCTCGGCTAGTTCCTGACCATGACTTGTCTCTGCTGATTCTCGGTTTGATCTCGGCTATTTCCAGACCATGACTTGTCTCTGCTGATTCTCGGTTTGATCTCGACTAGTTCCTGACCATGACTTGTCTCTGCTGATTCTCGGTTTGATCTCGGCTATTTCCAGACCATGGCTTGTCTCTGCTGATTCTCGGTTTGATCTCGGCTATTTCCAGACCATGGCTTGTCTCTGCTGATTCTCCAGTTTGATCTCGGCTAGTTCCAGACCATGGCTTGTCTCTGCTGATTCTCGGTTTGATCTGGGCTATTTCCAGACCATAGCTTGTCTCTGCTGATTCTCGGTTTGATCTCGGCTATTTCCAGACCATGGCTTGTCTCTGCTGATTCTCGGTTTGATCTCGACTAGTTCCTGACCATGACTTGTCTCTGCTGATTCTCGGTTTGATCTCGGCTATTTCCAGACCATAGCTTGTCTCTGCTGATTCTCGGTTTGATCTCGGCTATTTCCAGACCATGGCTTGTCTCTGCTGATTCTCGGTTTGATCTCGACTAGTTCCTGACCATGGCTTGTCTCTGCTGATTCTCGGTTTGATCTCGACTAGTTCCTGACCATGACTTGTCTCTGCTGATTCTCGGTTTGATCTCGGCTATTTCCAGACCATGGCTTGTCTCTGCTGATTCTCGGTTTGATCTCGGCTATTTCCAGACCATGGCTTGTCTCTGCTGATTCTCCAGTTTGATCTTGGCTAGTTCCAGACCATGGCTTGTCTCTGCTGATTCTCTGTTTGATCTTGGCTATTTCCAGACCATGGCTTGTCTGTGCTGATTCTCGGTTTGATCTCGGCTAGTTCCAGTCCATGGCTTGTCTCTGCTGATTCTCGGTTTGATCTCGGCTATTTCCAGACCATGGCTTGTCTCTGCTGATTTTCGGTTTGATCTCGGCTATTTCCAGACCATGGCTTGTCTCTGCTGATTCTCGGTTTGATCTCGGCTAGTTCCTGACCATGACTTGTCTCTGCTGATTCCCGGTTTGATCTTGGCTATTTCCAGACTATGGCTTGTCTCTGCTGATTCTCGGTTTGATTTAGGCTATTTCCAGACCATGGCTTGTCTCTGCTGATTCTCAGTTTGATCTCGGCTAGTTCCAGACCATGGCTTGTCTCTGCTGATTCTCGGTTTGATCTCGGCTATTTCCAGACCATGGCTTGTCTCTGCTGATTCTCGGTTTGATCTCGGCTATTTCCAGACCATGGCTTGTCTCTGCTGATTCTCGGTTTGATCTCGGCTAGTTCCAGTCCATGGCTTGTCTCTGCTGATTCTCGGTTTGATCTCGGCTATTTCCAGACCATGGCTTGTCTCTGCTGATTCTCGGTTTGATCTCGGCTATTTCCAGACCATGGCTTGTCTCTGCTGATTCTCGGTTTGATCTCGGCTAGTTCCAGTCCATGGCTTGTCTCTGCTGATTCTCGGTTTGATCTCGGCTATTTCCAGACCATGGCTTGTCTCTGCTGATTCTCCATTTGATCTTGGCTATTTCCAGTCCATGGCTTGTCTCTGCTGATTCTCGGTTTGATCTCGGCTAGTTCCTGACAATGGCTTGTCTCTGATGATTCTCAGTTTGATCTCGGCTAGTTCCAGTCCATGGCTTGTCTCTGCTGATTCTCGGTTTGATCTCGGCTATTTCCAGACCATGGCTTGTCTCTGCTGATTCTCAGTTTGATCTAGGCTAGTTCCTGACCATGGCTTGTCTCTGATGATTCTCAGTTTGATCTTGGCTAGTTCCAGTCCATGGCTTGTCTCTGCTGATTCTCCGTTTGATCTTGGCTATTTCCAGACCATGGCTTGTCCATGCTCACTCCCGGTTTGATCTCGGCTATGTCAAGGTCACCTGTGGCCAGGTGACAGATGCACACCGTAGGGGGACAGGAGTGCACCGCGAGGTAGTGAACCCTATGGCTGGCTTCTGCGGATAGGAAACTGGGTGGTTGTGGAAAGCGGGACCAGAGGAGCACAACCGGGATCCTAACGGAAGCTAGAGCCAAGATTCCCCAGGGCGCGGAGTCTAAGACCCAGCAGGTCTTCTCCAGGGCCTCTAGTGGTGAGGATGTTATGCTGCAGGCTGGGACCAGGTCGCGGCCCCTGGAGTTTCCTAGCTCACGCCCCGTAGGATAAGGGGAAAAGAGGGGAAGCAGCAGCACAAGATATGAGAGAACCGAATAACAAGCTGAAGGTCAGGGGCCACAAGCAGACAAGGATAACGAAAGAACGAGCCGAAGGTCAAGGGTCACGAGCAGACAGGGATAGTCGGGGACAAGCCAATAACGTAACAGAGAGACAGACGTAGCACACGGCAGGCAGGAACCCAAACACACAATGCCTAACAAACACGTTGATCAGCAAAGCAGGCTTGCAGTGCACAGGTTAATATAGTGTTCTGTGATAGGGCCTGGGGTGGAGTCAGGCTGGGAGGAGATTATAAAGGAAGCCAGGTGAAAGGGCTCAGGCCTCTAAGATGAACACATGGGAAGGAAGGTAAGCTGACAGACAAACACTACTGCATATCCATGACAGTACCCTCCCTCTTATGGGCCCTCCCCCGCCTGGGCCCAGGCTTAAAGGGAAATCTCTGATGAAACCTCCTCAACAGATGAGGTGCAGCGACATCAGATGCAGCGATCCAAGACGCCTCCTCAGGACCAAAACCTCTCCAATGCACAAGGTACTGAAGAATGCCTCTGCAAAGCCGAGAATCTAGAACTTGTCTAACCTCGTACTTAAGATTATCCTCAGAGACCGAAAACGAGGTAGGGAGATGACAAGAAGATCTATTGAGGACCAAAGGCTCTCTAGGAATAAGCAAGGGCATGAGAGGATCAACAGGAATCTGAGGAGGGTCCCCTAGACCCTTAAAGGGGAACTGGTCATCTTGCACAGGACCATCAGACTGGGCAGATGTCAGTGGAACCCTGAAGTCAGGTTGGTTAGAAGGTGACATGTCGCCTGAGTCAAGCTGAATAGCTGAAAGACAAGCAGAATGTCCTGAACAAGAAAAAGTAGGAGGCTCACTGGGCATGGGCTGGACTGGCATAACTAGTACAGAGGCAGAGTGAATAGCTGAGTCAGGTGTAGCGACTACCTGAATCGCATCGCAAGACGTAGCGACTGCAGGACTTGTAGACAAGCTAGCCTGGCTGTGCGTCCAAGGGTGGTTAGGGACAGAGAAATGTAAATGGTTATGCAACCTGGAATGAATGACCGGCTCAGATTCACAGGGGGCAACCTTGGGTAGGCAGGACGAGGAACAGGAGGGACCCCAAGCCAGGATCTGTCCAGTAGTCCAGTCCACATGAGGAGAATGGAGCTGTAACCATGGGAGACCCAAAATTATAGGCGTTGAGGCCTTGGGTAAGATAAGGAAGGATATCCACTCCTGGTGGAGTGTCCCTACCAACATCTTAACAGGGAGGGTCTGGAAGCGGATAGGTCCCCCTGGGAGAACAGTACCATCAATCGCCAAGACCACCAATAGTGTGGTGAGGGGCAAAAGAGTAAGTCTCATGGACGATGCGATTTCCCAGTCCATGAAATTACCAGCGGCTCCGGAATCCAGATATGCTGAGACCGAATGAGAAGAAGCACCAACATGAAGGAACACAGAAAGCAGAAGACGAGAAGGGGAAGGTGATATTTCTGGGTCCAATACTCCACTTTCCAGATGGAGTGGACCCGAACGTTTTTCTGGACAAAGAGAGCAAGTGTCACGAAAATGACCTTTGCCCCCACAGTAAAGACACAGACCAAGAGTTCTGCGCCTAGCACGTTCCTCGGGGGATAGCCTGGTCCGACCCAGCTGCATGGGTTCCTCAGCTGGTAGGAGATGCTCTACGGGTCGAAGAGAGGGGAGCTCAGGCTGACTAAGAACCAAGGAGTGCTGGCGTTGCTTTTCTAAGGTCCTCTCCTGAAAGCGAATATCGATCTGGTTACACAAGGAGATAACGCCGGCCAGATCAGTGGGGATGGTTCTTCCTGCTAATTCATCATTCACTCTATCAGACAGGCCATGCAAAAAGGTTGCGACTAAGGCCTCATTGTTCCAGCTCAACTCAGCCGACAGTATGCGGAAATGAAGGGCATACTGTCCCACAGAAGCAGACTCTTGGCGGAGACGTAAAAGGGCGCTGGCCGCTGAAGAGACACGAGCCGGTTCTTCGAAGATATTCCGAAAAAGTTTCAAGAAGCCAGACAGGCTAGAAACCACTGGATCATTCAGTTCCCACAGAGGGGCTGCCCAGGCTAAAGCTTCACCAGAGAGGAGGGAAATGATATAGGCTACCTTAGCCCGATCAGACAGGAAGTTTTGGGGCTGGAGCTCAAATGAATCGTGCATTGGCTAAGGAACCCCCTGCAAGCCTTGGAGCCCCCAGAGAAACGAGATGGAGCTGGCAGTTGTAGTGAGTGTGTGGCTGCGACTGGTGCAATAGGTGCAGCCGCTGGTTGTATTTGAGGTTGCGGATTCAGGGTTCCCAAGGAGGCCTGAAGCTGCTCGAAGCGAGAAGTCAGATCCTGGAGGAATCGCATCACCTGAGTCTGATTAGATTCCTGGGTTTCAAGTCTGCGAACTATGCCCTGCAATGGATCATCCGCGGGGACCGGGATGTCAGCCGGGTTCATGGCTGATCAAACTGTCAAGGTCACCTGTGGCCAGGTGACAGATGCACACCGTAGGGGGACAGGAGTGCACCGCGAGGTAGTGAACCCTATGGCTGGATTCTGCGGATAGGAAACTGGGTGGTTGTGGAAAGCGGGACCAGAGGAGCACAACCGGGACCCTAACGGAAGCTAGAGCCAAGATTCCCCAGGGCGCGGAGTCTAAGACCCAGCAGGTCTTCTCCAGGGCCTCTAGTGGTGAGGATGTTATGCTGCAGACTGGGACCAGGTCGCGGCCCCTGGAGTTTCCTAGCTCACGCCCCGTAGGATAAGGGGAAAAGAGGGGAAGCAGCAGCACAAGATATGAGAGAACCGAATAACAAGCTGAAGGTCAGGGGCCACAAGCAGACAAGGATAACGAAAGAACGAGCCGAAGGTCAAGGGTCACGAGCAGACAGGGATAGTCGGGGACAAGCCAATAACGTAACAGAGAGACAGACGTAGCACACGGCAGGCAGGAACCCAAACACACAATGCCTAACAAACACGTTGATCAGCAAAGCAGGCTTGCAGTGCACAGGTTAATATAGTGTTCTGTGATAGGGCCTGGGGTGGAGTCAGGCTGGGAGGAGATTATAAAGGAAGCCAGGTGAAAGGGTTCTGGCCTCTAAGATGAACACATGGGAAGGAAGGTAAGCTGACAGACAAACACTACTGCATATCCATGACAGGCTAGTTCCAGACCATGGCTTGTCTCTGCTGATTCTCGGTTTGACCTTGCCTAGTTCCTGACCACAGCTTGTCTCTGCTGATTCCCAGTTTGATCTCTGCTATTTCCAGACCATGGCTTGTCTCTGCCGATTCCCTATTGGATCTCGGCTAGGAAATTCAAGAAATGTATTTCTTAGTATATTGATCATGGCTTGTTCCAGGCCACGGCTTGTCTCTGCGGATTCGTGGTTTGATCTCGGCTAGTTCCTGACCATGGCTTGTCTCTGCTGTTTCCTAGATTGATCTTGGCTGGGAAATTCTTGAAATGTATTTATTCAATTATTGATCTTGGCTACTTCCAGATCATGGCTTGTCTCTGCTGATTCCCGGTTTGATCTCAACTAGTTCCAGACCATGGCTTGTCTCTGCTGATTCCTAGTTTGACCTCCTAACCTGACCATGACTCGGTCTGCAAACCTGCCTGCTGTCTGTCTCCTCAGCTCCTGACCACCACCTTCTGGTCTACCACTTTTCAGGGACCTTCCCGATGGGCTACACTTGCACCTCTCAGCCAAGCTTGCCTCCAAAAGGGCACTCCTGTAGACTGGACTTCTGCCACTTTGTGTCCCCCTCACTCACTGTGCTCCACTCCAGGGGAGCCGGATGGCTCTGAGGTGTTAGGGGAAGTCTTCTTATTATCTCGGCCTCCAACCAGGGACATGATAGTGCTAAAGATATAATGGGAACTCTGGAAGTCTTTATTGCACACTACAGAAGGTCACAAGGAAAACAACAACAATGCATTTTGAGGGTTCACGGTCCCCTTCTTCAGGGCTTGTGTCGTAAGTTGATCCAGTATGGTATCTGGAATAGTGTACCGGGCCGGCAGATCCATTTGCTTCTTCAGTCAGTCTGCTTGGCCGGTACACCAAACAGACCAGCTGATACACTATTCCGGATATCACACAATTATTCTGGAAAACAATTATTAAACCAACTCAAACACAGCAGGTGAAAGAAACAACTGAGCAAACAACGCAAAGTCATCATGAGTTAAAGAACCAACATGAGTCCATTAATCATCTGATGAGTCAAAGTAACAAATAATGACATCATACTACTAAGCATCATATGAGATACGGAACGCGCGGCACACCGGGGATCTCTGCCAGCCAACACATCATTCTCCCAGGTGGGCCACAATCTCCACCATGTCCTACCCCTGCCATGCTGTATGTAGACCCCACACACCTCCGTCCCTCCTCGTGACACCAGAGATTGCCAAATCTGCACTGCAATAAATGAAATAAAAAAAAGCAGAACACATGGCAACCCCGTACAGTTCTGACTTACAAAAAAAA
Source organism: Rana muscosa (assembly GCA_029206835.1). Lineage (NCBI taxonomy): Eukaryota > Metazoa > Chordata > Amphibia > Anura > Ranidae > Rana > Rana muscosa. The sequence goes on from CM055120.1 coordinate 3,414,833, forward strand.
AGAAAAACAAGAAGTGTTGAAAAAAAAAAATTCTGTGAAAAGGGAACAATTCCTTTCCTATACTGAAGCGAGTTTCTGTTTCCTAGAAGACTTCTTCCCGGAAGATTCTGGAAGGAAGGATGGCTCGGGGGCTCCCCGGCGGCACCTACTGAACATCACACACGGAAATGTGCTTTCTATGCAGCTTTACAACCAAAAATATCACCTCAGTGTCCAGAGAGGATGAAGCTGGTGAAAAATATAAAGCGGGTGAAGATGAGGAGTGAGTCTCGGCCATGGCAGCCAATCAGATCACATCCGGCATCTGTGGAAACGCAGCCAGTAGATCTTTTGATGAAGTCTGCAATTCTACATGACTCTAGTCTTCACCGTGGCTTATCACAGGTCCCCTAGTACATTCCAACATGACTCTTATTTAACATGAACTACTCAAACCCTGAAGAAGGGGAACCTTTCCCTTGAAACGCGTTGGCTGTATCTGATGCTCCTAAAGTGGTTCCAAAGGCAAACGTTTTTTTAACCTTAATGCATTCTATGTATTAGGGTAAAAAACCTTCTGGGTACAGCTCCCCCTCCCAGCCCCCCCTTACACATACCTGAGCCCTATCTCGATCCAGCGACGTGCACGAGAGCATCGGCTCTTTCTCCTCATTGGCTCACACAGCAGCGGGAGCCATTGGCTCCTACTGCTGTCAATAACAGCCAGTGAGACAATGAGGAGAGAAAGGGGGTGGGGCCAGGCTGAGCCACAGCTCTGTGTGTGAATGGACACGCAGAGCAGCAGCTCATGAGCGATCCTGCTTGGGTGCCCCCCCCCATAGAAAGCTGCTTGCTCTGGAGGCACTCGGCAGGAAGGAGGGGCCCCAAGAAGAGGAGGATCCAGGCTGCTCTGTGCAAAACCATTACACAGAGCAGGTAAGTATAACAGGTTTGTTATTTTTTTTTTAAATGCCTTTTAATATCAATTTAACATGAAGTACTCAAACCCTGAAGAAGGTGAGCCTTTCCCCTGAAACGCGTCGGCTGTATCTGATGCTCTTAACCATTGAACGTTTCAAAAAGACCTTGAAATGAAATGAACTTTTTGTACCATCCAAGAATACAGGGAACGGGGCATTTGTAGGACTAACTAATTAAAGCGGAACCTTCATTCGCTATGGTGAGTCTACCTTCCTTGGTTCCCTCCTTCCGCCACTTTCTGAAAAGCCCCATTTTGTTGCAGTTTGCAATTTATTTTTTATTTTTCATCAAGCACCCTCCCCCCCCCCCCCAAGCTATTGAATCTGCTTTTGCAGCCTCCCGGGATATCTATATCACATATCCCAGGAGCCTGCAGGAGTAAGAACAAACAGCGGCCAGTGGGCGGAGCTAGCGTGTGCCATCCTGGACTGGCTGCCTGAACCTGGAGGAATGGATATTGGTTTGAGCTGGAGACCGCTCTGGACCAGTAGAACCGTTTGAGACCGATTTTTTAGGTGGTTCTGCGGGTGGAGGATGGTGTTGGTCTCTCTTTGGAGATACGGGCTTCTACCTTTGCTGGTACGGCAGATCTGCCGCTTCCGCTGAGAAGAAGAGGAGGAGCGCCCGGTGTCCAGAAGGAGGAAACTCTTGATGAAGAATAGAATTGTTTATTGGAGGTAAAATATGTACAGAGAGGTCCGACGCGTTTCGGGAGGGAATTTCCCCCCTCTTCTTCAGGGTTGTTGATACATTCTAAACGGAGATGGGTAGGCTCCTCCTCTACACGTTTTACCTCCAATAAACGACTGGACACCGGGCGTTCCTCTCTCCTTACTCAAATGAACCTGAAGGAGGAGGCAGCCAAAAGAGACAGATTTTTTTTTTTTTTTTTTAACAAATACTGTAAAAGGTGAGAGATTTGGATCACGATGGTGATGGGGGAGCCGAGAGGTCACACCTGAGCGGTAGACTGCAGCAGGAAATACTGGATCTTCTGGGAAGGCGAGTTTCTGGATTGAGAAAAACACTGCAGGACAGGTCAGACAGGGTGAGAAAATAAAAAAATACGGGTAGATGAAGTTCCTAATCCTGGATGGAACATTTGTCGGCTGTATTTGCACCACTATTGGAACTGTGCAGACAAACTTTGTCTGGGTAAATTCTGCTGTAGGCCTGAGGGGGGTGCTATAGGGGCAAAAATGGGTAGTCAGAAGACTCTGTGCAGTTCAGGTAATGTGCACTCTACCTGAACTGCAGAGAGTCTTCTGACTGCCCATTTCTGCCCCTATAGCACCCCCCTCAGGTCTACAGCAGAAGTTACCCAGACAACGTGGCCAAAGAAGGCATGAATGAGGACACCTCCGTCCCACAAAGACAAATCATCCAGCAGCTAATTATAAAGAGATCAAACTACATTTTGATGCTTTTTTTTTATTTTTATTTTTTTTATTTTACCTCCGTTATAAAAAAAAAAAATCTTTTATACTGGAATTTTAGTATCTGGTTATTTATCTTATTTACTAAAGGTAATTATATAGTGCCGTCAATTTACGCAGTGCTTTACATATACTGTATATTGTACATTTACATCAGTCCCCGCCCCCGAGGAGCTCACAATCTGATCACTGTGAGATCTGTTTTCTCTGCCTGGAAATCAGTGAGAAGAAATCTGAACCCCCCCCCCCCCCCTCCTCCGACATTCATTATTTTCTGTGGATGGAGATGGAACTTCCCTCAGGTGGAGGAATTGTTTTCTTTTTGCCGTCTTTGTTACATTGTGTTTTGCTCGCTCTGCTCTTTATTTGATTGTTTTATAAATAAACAGGAAAGAGATTTATTAAATCAAATGACATAATGATTGTAAGTGGAATACGGGGAAATTTAATGGAGAATCGCACTTTATGCAAAAAAAATAAAATAAATGATCTCATAGACAAAAAACACGCATGTATTATTATTTTTTACATTTTAGTCTGCAGAGCATTGTGACTGCAATCAGCGGAGTGATGATCTGCCTCCTGCAGACTCTTCCTCTGTACTAAGGTACAGACCTTCAGTTATGAAGCTGGAGGAAGAAGCAGGAAGGTATCAATGGACTATAAATGGGGTGATGTCATTGCACTTATACTCAGGACCACCATTATAAATCATGGGCCCCTATACAGCCTGCTGACAGGGCCCCTTATAACCCACCCACCCCCCACCTCTCATACACCTCACTCTGCACTCCCTACATCCCCCCAATACCCCAATACTCTGCATCTCCTGTATCTGTCATCACCCCACATTCTGCACCCCCTGCATATCCCCATTGCACCTCACTCTGTACCCCCTGCATCCCCCAGTACCCTAAATTCTGCCCCACTACCCCACATTCTGCATCCCCCATTACACCTCACTCTGCATCTCCTGCATCCCGCACTACCCTGCATATCCCCATTACACCTCACTCTGCACCCCCGGAAACCCCCACATCCTGCACCCCCCGCATATCCCCATTACACCTCACTCTGCACCCCCTGCAGCCCCCACATCCTGCACCCCCCCCATATCCCCATTACACCTCACTCTGCATCTCCTGCATCCCGCACTACCCTACATTCCCCTGCATATCCCCATTACACCTCTCTCTGCATCTCCTGCATCCCGCACTACCCTACATATCCCCATTACACCTCACTCTGCACCCCCGGAAACCCCCACATCCTGCACCCCCCGCATATCCCCATTACACCTCACTCTGCACCCCCTGCAGCCCCCACATCCTGCTACTCCCCGCATATCCCCATTACACCTCACTCTGCATCTCCTGCATCCCGTACTACCCTACATTCCCCTGCATATCCCCATTACACCTCTCTCTGCACCCCCAGAAACCCCCACATCCTGCACCCCCTGCATATCCCCATTACACCTCACTCTGCATCCCCTGCAGCCCCCACATCCTGCACCCCCCCCCCATATCCCCATTACACCTCACTCTGCAGCCCCCACATCCTGCAGCCCCCGCATATCCCCATTACACCTCACTCTGCATCTCCTGCATCCCGCACTACCCTACATTCCCCTGCATATCCCCATTACACCTCACTCTGCATCTCCTGCATCCCGCACTACCCTACATTCCCCTGCATTTCCCCATTACACCTCACTCTGCACCCCCGGAAACCCCCACATCCTGCACCCCCGGCAAATCCCCATTACACCTCACTCTGCACCCCCTGCAACCCCCACATCCTGCACCCCAGTGCTCTAAATTGCACCTACCTACACTGTTTACCAATAAATCATCAACGGAACCACTTACCTACACTGTTCACCAATAAGGGGTGAACTAGAATTACATTCGGCAGACAGGTCTGGATTCTTTCCTAAATGTACAGAATATAACTGGGTACTGACAATTCTGGGAAAAGGTGATCCGGGGAAAATCCAATTGCCTCTCGTGGGATCAGGAAGGAATTTTTTCCCCTGCTGTAGCAAATTGGATCATGTTCTGCTGGGGTTTATCACCTTCCTCTGGATCACCTGTGGGTATAGAATTGGGTATATGGGATTGTGTGATTTTTTTTTTCTATTTACTTTATGGTTGAACTGGATGGACTTGTGTCTTTTTTCAACCTGACTAACTATGTAACTATGTAACTATGAACCACTTACCTACACTGCTCACCAATGGATCATCAATGTAACCACTTACCTACACTGCTCACCTCTCAGCACTTGTTCCAAACGAAGGAACTCCTACCATGTATGACCGGGACTGACTGACACCTCCTGGTAATAAACGGTCGCCCTGTCTCTGCAATCAGCGCCTGTCTGAACCGACTGTTCTATTCCTCCACTCTGGACACAATGTTTTCTTTTTTCAAACAAGTTCAATAAAACCCGGCACGGAAATGTCAAGTGTTTTTTTGGCTTGTTAAAATAGAACTAAATCCGGACAAAGGAAACAAAAGAAGAGCTTGTCTTGTGGAGCCCTGGGAGGAGAACGGGATTGTATCATTTTATGTATAAAAATACGCGTTTCCCCAGGACTTTGTACATGTTTTCTCTCCCTGAGCACATCCTGGGGATCGGGGGTAGGCAATGTCAGAACTCCCACTGCTGAGGAACTAAAGTTCTATGAGGAGCTGCAAGACTCTGCCAGCCACACGCACAACTCCCAGGGGGATGATGGGAATTGTAGTTTCCCTGCAGCTGTAGTGCCTACGTTGCCTACCCCTGCTGTAGACTCTTTCATTGACCTCCTATGAATATGCGCACCCTTTAGCAGCAGGTGAACATCACACACCGCGGTGACTTATCTACCCATACCACCACCAACCAGTGTAATCTCCATGTCTACCCATACCACCACCAACCAGTGTAATCTCCATGTCTACCCATACCACCACCAACCAGTGTAATCTCCATGTCTACCCATACCACCACCAACCAGTGTAATCTCCATGTCTACCCATACCACCACCAACCAGTGTAATCTCCATGTCTACCCATACCACCACCAACCAGTGTAATCTCCATGTCTACCCATACCACCACCAACCAGTGTAATCTCCATGTCTACCCATACCACCACCAACCAGTGTAATCTCCATGTCTACCCATACCACCACCAACCAGTGTAATCTCCATGTCTACCCATACCACCACCAACCAGTGTAATCTCCATGTCTACCCATACCACCACCAACCAGTGTAATCTCCATGTCTACCCATACCACCACCAACCAGTGTAATCTCCATGTCTACCCATACCACCACCAACCAGTGTAATCTCCATGTCTACCCATACCACCAACCAGTGTAATCTCCATGTCTACCCATACCACCACCAACCAGTGTAATCTCCATGTCTACCCATACCACCACCAACCAGTGTAATCTCCATGTCTACCCATACCACCACCAACCAGTGTAATCTCCATGTCTACCCATACCACCACCAACCAGTGTAATCTCCATGTCTACCCATACCACCACCAACCAGTGTAATCTCCATGTCTACCCATACCACCACCAACCAGTGTAATCTCCATGTCTACCCATACCACCACCAACCAGTGTAATCTCCATGTCTACCCATACCACCACCAACCAGTGTAATCTCCATGTCTACCCATACCACCACCAACCAGTGTAATCTCCATGTCTACCCATACCACCACCAACCAGTGTAATCTCCATGTCTACCCATACCACCACCAACCAGTGTAATCTCCATGTCTACCCATACCACCACCAACCAGTGTAATCTCCATGTCTACCCATACCACCACCAACCAGTGTAATCTCCATGTCTACCCATACCACCACCAACCAGTGTAATCTCCATGTCTACCCATACCACCACCAACCAGTGTAATCTCCATGTCTACCCATACCACCACCAACCAGTGTAATCTCCATGTCTACCCATACCACCACCAACCAGTGTAATCTCCATGTCTACCCATACCACCACCAACCAGTGTAATCTCCATGTCTACCCATACCACCAACCAGTGTAATCTCCATGTCTACCCATACCACCACCAACCAGTGTAATCTCCATGTCTACCCATACCACCACCAACCAGTGTAATCTCCATGTCTACCCATACCACCACCAACCAGTGTAATCTCCATGTCTACCCATACCACCACCAACCAGTGTAATCTCCATGTCTACCCATACCACCACCAACCAGTGTAATCTCCATGTCTACCCATACCACCACCAACCAGTGTAATCTCCATGTCTACCCATACCACCACCAACCAGTGTAATCTCCATGTCTACCCATACCACCACCAACCAGTGTAATCTCCATGTCTACCCATACCACCACCAACCAGTGTAATCTCCATGTCTACCCATACCACCACCAACCAGTGTAATCTCCATGTCTACCCATACCACCACCAACCAGTGTAATCTCCATGTCTACCCATACCACCACCAACCAGTGTAATCTCCATGTCTACCCATACCACCACCAACCAGTGTAATCTCCATGTCTACCCATACCACCACCAACCAGTGTAATCTCCATGTCTACCCATACCACCACCAACCAGTGTAATCTCCATGTCTACCCATACCACCACCAACCAGTGTAATCTCCATGTCTACCCATACCACCACCAACCAGTGTAATCTCCATGTCTACCCATACCACCACCAACGAGTGTAATCTCCATGTCTACCCATACCACCACCAACCAGTGTAATCTCCATGTCTACCCATACCACCACCAACCAGTGTAATCTTCATGTCTACCCATACCACCACCAACCAGTGTAATCTCCATGTCTACCCATAACCACCAACCAGTGTAATCTTCATGTCTACCCATACCACCACCAACCAGTGTAATCTCCATGTCTACCCATACCACCACCAACCAGTGTAATCTCCATGTCTACCCATACCACCACCAACCAGTGTAATCTCCATGTCTACCCATACCACCAACCAGTGTAATCTCCATGTCTACCCATACAACCACCAACCAGTGTAATCTACATGTCTACCCATACCACCACCAACCAGTGTAATCTCCATGTCTACCCATACCACCACCAACCAGTGTAATCTTCATGTCTACCCATACCACCACCAACCAGTGTAATCTTCATGTCTACCCATACCACCACCAACCAGTGTAATCTCCATGTCTACCCATACCACCACCAACCAGTGTAATCTCCATGTCTACCCATACCACCACCAACCAGTGTAATCTCCATGTCTACCCATACCACCAACCAGTGTAATCTCCATGTCTACCCATACAACCACCAACCAGTGTAATCTACATGTCTACCCATACCACCACCAACCAGTGTAATCTCCATGTCTACCCATACCACCACCAACCAGTGTAATCTCCATGTCTACCCATACCACCACCAACCAGTGTAATCTCCATGTCTACCCATACCACCAACCAGTGTAATCTCCATGTCTACCCATACCACCACCAACCAGTGTAATCTCCATGTCTACCCATACCAGATACCACCACCAGCCAGTGTAATCTCTATGTCTACCCATACCACCACCAACCAGTGTAATCTCCATGTCTACCTATACCACCACCAACCAGTGTAATCTCCATGTCTACCCATTCCACCACCAACCAGTGTAATCTCCATGTCTACCCATACCACCACCAACCAGTGTAATCTCTATGTCTACCCATACCACCACCAACCAGTATAATCTCCATGTCTACCCATACCACCAACCAGTGTAATCTCCATGTCTATCCATACTACCAACCAGTGTAATCTCCATGTCTACCCATACCACCACCAACCAGTGTAATCTCCATGTCTACCCATACCACCACCAACCAGTGTAATCTTCATGTCTACCCATACCACCAACCAGTGTAATAGGCACTTTAATATTTTACAAGGGAAACAAGACCACCAGCTACCCTGCACATCCCTCATCCTAAGTGACACAAAAAGAAGATACAAGATTTCCACAATGAATCCACATCCAACTCCATCCAGTCCATGAGATCTCCACCGACTAGTTGATCATCCCTTTCAGAAAAGATCAGATAGCCAAAATGTCTTGTGACTATTCTCTGCGAGACCAAGCGGTTTCTGAACTTACAGATTTAATGGCCATTGACAGTTGTCTGTCATGGTGAGGTGCACAGGGTAGCAAAGGGGTTCTTACATGACTGAGGTAAGATTTATTACATGAAGACTAAGTAACTAAGAGTGAGCTCAGCTTTGGTCTGAACTTGTATTTGGAGCGAACCTGGAAGGAATCTGTCACTCCAGTCCACCACCACCAATCAACTGTGGCCATGGCATTCCCCGCCCTGCAGTTGCAGCTACACAATGTACCATGGCCAATGACTCTGACCTAATATGGCCATGGGGTCAATGACATTAAACTAATATGGCCATGTGGCCAATGACATTGACGTAATATGGCCATGGGGCCAATGACATTGACCTGCTATGGCCATGGAGCCAATTACATTGACCTTCTATGGCCATCGGGCCAATAACATTGACCTGCTATGGCCATGGAGCCAATTACATTGACCTTCTATGGCCATGGGGCCAATGACATTGATCTACTATGTCCTTGGGGCCAATGACATTTACCTACTATGCCCATGGGGCCAATGACATTTACCTACTATGGCCACGGGGCCAATAAAATTGACCTACTATGGCCATGGAGCCAATTACATTGACCTTCTATGGACATGGGGCCAATGACATCAACATAATATGGCCTAGGGCCAATGGCATTGACTTAATATGACCATGTGGCCAATGACATTGACTTAATATGGTCATGTGTCCAATAACATTGATCTACTATGGCCATGTGGTCAATGACATCAACCTAACATGGCCTGGGGCCAATGGCATTGACTTATTATGACCATGTGGCCAATGACTTTTACCTACTATGGCCATGAGGCCAATGACATTAACGTACTATGGCCATGTGGCCAATGACATCAACCTAATATGGCATGGGGCCAATGACATTGAAATTATATGACCATGTGGCCAATGACATTGACCTACTATGGCCATGGGACCAATGACATTGACTTAATATGACCAAGTGGCCAAAGACATTGACCTACTATGGCCATGTGACCAATGACATTGACTTAATATGACCATGTGGCCAATGACATTGACCTACTATGGCCATGGGGCCAATGACATTGACTTAATATGACCATGTGGCCAATGACATTGACCTACTATGGCCATGTGACCAATGACTTTGACCTACTATGGGCATGTGGCCATATTATGTCATTTTTGTCATGGCCCCTTTGTATAGAGGGCAGGGAATATCCTGGTTGCAGCTGATTGGATGGGAGTGGGAGGCAGTTACAGTCTGAACCCAGGTTTGGGCCAAACCCAAGCTCATCCTTAATGGTGACCAGTGTTTAAATCCCAGCACATTTTGGCTGATTTATTGAAGGAGTTAGTAAATTGCACAACTATTGACCTCAATTATCCAAACCAGCGAAAGGAAAATTCCTGCTTACTTATTTCATCTGCAGATGATCGGCTATTCCAAGTCACCAGGAATTTGCCTTCCACACGATTGGATGATTGAAGTGAAGAGTCACACAATTAATGGAGTGAAGATTTTCAACTCCTTTAGTAAATCAGTCTGTATGAGGCACAGAATGACTCCCCTGTTGGAAGACACAGTATATATGTTCAGATTCTATGAAGATATCCTCCACAGCCGCCCCCTGACTATTATCTCCACCATCCAGAAGTCTTCCAGCTGACGTCCAGATCTTACAGATTGGATAGTATGTATGGCCGAGCCCGATAAACAGAACCCTCTGTTCTCATTGGACGGCCAGATCTTGTGTGTCTATACAGCTACGCCCACCTCCTGTACAGCCCATTCATACTTCTCTGCGCAATACGCACAAGTTTAATGTTCTTTCCTGCTTTAACCCCTTTAATACCGGGCACTTTACCCCCCCTCCTTCCTGCCCAGGCCAATTTTCAGCTTTCAGCGCTCTCACACTTTGAATGACAATTACGCGGTCGTGCTACATTGTATCCATATGATATTTTTAGTATTATTTTCACACAAATAGAGCTTTCCTTCGGTGGTATTTACCGTATATACTCGAGTATAAGCCGAGTTTTTCAGCACATTTTTTATATGCTGAAAATGCTTATACTCGAGTCACCTTTTTGTGCCTGATCTCCCGAACTTAGGGGACCCGTTACCGACCGGCCCTAGGTCTCCTGGACCCCAAACTTGGCACACATGTAGCCCCACTCATCCTCTACAAGTGTGCAAAGTTTGTTGTATAGGGGACCTACGGCCGGGGAGCACTGATTTTTCAAAGCCAGGCACCCCTTCCATAGACTCCCATGTTAAACGGTAATTTCTCCGGTAACTTTGGGGACCAGGTACTGGCCGGTCTTGGGTCCCCTTGACCCGAAGCTTGGCACACATGCAGCCCCATTTCTCCTCTACAAGTATGCTAAGTTTGTTGTCTGGGGAACCTACGACCGGGGAGCACCGATTTTTCAAAGCCGGGCACCCCTTCCATAGACTCCCATGTTAAAAGTCAGTCTAGGCATGCGCACAGTGAGGAATGGACACAGTGAGGCATGGGCACAGTGAGGAATGGACATAGTGAGGCATGGACACAGTGAGGCAAAGTGAGGCACAGTGAGGCATGCAGATGGACACCCTAGGCTTATACTCGAGTCAATACGCTTTCCCAGTTTTTGGTGGTAAAATTAGGTGCCTCGGCTTATATTCGGGTCGGCTTATACTCGAGTATATACGGTAATCACTGCTGGGGTTTATAATTTCTGCTAAATACATGAAAAAAAAAAAGAAAAAGTTTGAAAAACACGTTTTTCTTTATAACATTTAAAAAAAAAATCATTGCAATTCATAAATTTAGGCCAACATGTATTCTGCTACATTCCTTTGGTGAAAAGAACCAAAATCAGTGAATATTGAAAGAAAACATTAAAAAAAGTTGAAAAAAAAATGTAAAAATATTATTATTATTTTTTACGTCACCAGTCAGTGTCCCTGATCACCACACCCATCATATGATGACACCGTACTGCATGACAGGTGACAGCATATCAAAAAAAAAAAAAAAAATTGTGAAAAAAATATATTTTTTTCATTTCTTAATTGGTGAAAAAAAAATGTCAACCTCAAAAAAACCCGCAATGCCGCTTAATAAATAACCCAGACCTTCTACTTTCCAAAAAAGGTATTTGTACGGTCCTGGTGTTTTCAGACCTCAGGAAATGAGATCGACCGTCAGTACATCAGGATTGATCCATTTTCAGATATACACTATATTACCAAAAGTATTGGGACACCTGCCTTTACACACACATGAACTTTAATAGCATCCATAGGCGGGTGTGCCCGGGCACACCTTAATCCCCCAATGTGGCACAGATTCCCCCTGTTTAGCCCCCTGATATTTCACCAAAGCCCCCTAATGGGGCTCCTAAATTAAAAAGAGCTTTGGGGTGCACACCCTAATGCCATAGGCTGTGCACACCTATGATGGCATCCCAGTCTCAGTCCGTAGGTCAGGACTCTGTGCAGGCCAGTCAAGTTCCTCCACCCCAAACTCGCTCATCCATGTCTTTATGGACCTTGCTTTGTGCACTGGTGGGCAGTAGGGATGAGCTCCGGGCGTGTTCGCATTGAACACGTGCAGAGCCCGCCAGGAAGTCGGCACCGCGCTGCGCTTATGACAGGCAGGGAGACATTTCCCGATGCTCGGCTGCAGAGATCAGGAAATGTCTCCCTGGCTGTGATTAGCGCAGCGCGGGTGCCGACTTCCTGACGGGCTCTGCACGTGTTCAATGCGAACACGCCGGAGCTCATCCCTAGTGGGCAGTCATGTTGGAACAGGGAGGGCCGTCCCCAAACTCCTCCCACAAAGTTGGGAGCATGAAATTGTCCAAAATGTCTTGGTATGCCGACGCCTTAAGAGTTCCCTTCACTGGAACTAAGGGGCCAACTCAACCCCTGAAAAAAAAACCCACACCACCATAATCCCCCCTCCCCCCCACACCATAATCCCCCCTCCCCCCTCCCCACACCATAACCCCCCCTACCCCGCACACCATAACCCCCCCTACCCCGCACACCATAATTCCCGCTCCACCAAATGATTTGGACCAGTGCACAAAGCAAGGTCCATAAAGACATGGATGAGCAAGTTTGGGGTGGAGGAACTTGACTGGCCTGCATAGAGTCCTGACCTCAACCCGATCGAACACCTTTGAATTAGAGTGGAGACTGAGAGCCAGGCCTTCTCGTCCAACATCAGTCCCTGACCTCACAAATGCACTTGGAAGAATGGTCAAACATTCCCATAGACACCCTCCTAAACCTTGTGGACGGCCTTCCCAGAAGAGGTGAAGGTGTTATAGCTGCACAGGGCGGAGCCAACTCAATATTAAACCCTCCGGACTAAGACTGGGGTGCCATTAAAGTTCATGTGTGTGTAAATGCAGGTGTCCCAATACTTTTGACAATATTGTGTATATCCCATAGTTTGTGGACTCTATAACTTTCCTACAGACTGAATAATAGACACTGATTTGGGTGATTTTCACCCAAAAAATGGAGCAGAATACGGTTTGGCCGAAATCTATGAAGAAAGATCATTTATTTGCAAAATTTTATAACAGAAACAAAGATTTTGGGTCTTTCTTCATTTATTTAGTAAAACAACCCACCCCCCCAGTGGTGATTAACCCCTTCCCTCCCCAGCCATAGTTATATGACGTCCACAGAGGGGATCTCCCATCCTGGGTGGGCGTCATATGACGTCCTGGGCTTTGTGGGGGGATATCTGAATGATGGGGGGCAGCTAGAGGCATCATTCAGATATCCTTTTGAAGTGCCGGCGATTCTGTGCACCATAAGAACGATCATAGCGGCGGTTCCGCCGCTTGATCGTTCTTATAGGCGGCGGAAGGGGACATCCCCCCCCCCTCCCACCGCCATCCGGTGCTTCTCCGGGCTCTCCCGTGCCATCGGGGACCCGGAGCGAATCTTCCGGCGCCGTTGGTGGGTCACGTGACGAGCATAGAGATGACTGGTGACCAGATGGTCACCAGTCATCTCTATGATCGTCGGAGGCCCGGGCGCGATGTGATGACGTCACACCCGGGTCCTCAAATGTAAACAAAGCCGCCATTGCGGCTGTAAGTATGAGATCAGTGAAAAAATGTTCACAGATCTCATGCTTTCCAGCCTGGAGGAGAGATGTGGGGGGAGGGGGAGGTCTTATTGACCCCGCATCTCTCCATAAAGAGGACCTGTCACACACCATTCCTATTACAAGGGATGTAATAGGAATAAAAGTGATCAAAAAAAAAAAAAAACTTAAATAATTGTAAATAAATAAATAAATAAGTAAAAAAAAAAAAAAAAAATTATAATAAAAAATATTTAAAACGCCCCTGTCCCCGGTAGTTCGCGATCAGAAGCGAACGCACACGTAAGTCCCGCCCACATATGTAAACGCCGTTCAAACCACACATGTGAGGTATCGCCGCGTGCGTTAGAGCGCATGCAACAATTCTAGCACTAGACCTCCTCTGTAATTCTAACCTGGTAATCTGTAAAAAAAATTAAAGCGTCGCCTATAGAGATTTTTAAGTACCGAAGTTTGGCGCCATTCCATGACTGTGCGCAATTTTAAAGCGTGACATGATAGGTATCTATTTACTCGGCGTAACATCATCTTTCATATTTTCCCCAAAAATTGGGCTAACTTTACTGTTTTGTTATTTTTTAATTCATGAAACCATTTTTTTTTTTTTTTAAAAGGCGTTTGAAAAATTATTGCGCAAATACCGTGCAAGAAAAAAAGTTGCAATGACCGTCATTTTATTCCCTAGGGTGTCTGCTAAAAAAACATATATAATGTTTGGGGGTTCTGAGTAATTTTCTAGCAAAAGAATGATGATTTGTACATGTAGGAGAGAAGTGCCAGAATAGGCCCGATATGGAAGTGGTTAAATACCACCAAAAAAAGAATTGTATCTGTCTCAAACAAAAGATAAAAATGTAATGTAAATGTAAAGTGTCTGGTATTGGGGGGGGGGCAGGAAGGGGGTGAAAGTGTCCGGTATTGGGGGGGGCAGGAAGGGGTGAAAGTGTTCGGTTTTGGGGGGGGCAGGAAGGGGTGAAGGTGTCTGGTATTGGGGGGGGGGCAGGAAGGGGGGAAAGTGTCCGGTGCTGGGGGGGCAGGAAAGGGTGAAAGTGTCTGGTATTTGGGGGGCAGAAAGGGGTGAAAGTGTCTGGTATTTGGGGGGCAGGAAGGGGTGAAAGTGTCAGGTATGGGGGGGGCAGGGGTAAAAGTGTCCGGTATTGGGGGGCAGGAAGGGGGGGAGTGTCTGGTATTTGGGGGGCAGGAAGGGGTGAAAGTATCCGGTATTGGGGGGCAGGGGTGAAAGTGTCCGGTATTGGGGGGGCAGGAAGGGGGGGAATGACCGGTATTGGGGGGCAGGAAGGGGCGGAGTGTCCGGTATTGGGGGGGTGGGACAGGAAGGGGGGAGTGTCCGGTATTGGGGGGGGCAGGGAGGGGGGGAGTGTCCGGTATTGAAGGGGTTAGCTTATGGATTGGGAAGCTGCGCACATTGCACTGCGCTTGCAGATTGAATGGGTCATGTTCAGCAGGCGCTACAAAGACGGGGGTATTTTTCCTGACACAGAAAGGCATGTGCACACCCCCCTGGCAGCTGAAGGGTGTTGCAGTTGGGGGGGGTCAAAAGTACGGCTACCGAGGGGTTTTACCGCCCCCACCACCAAACCTCACATGTCCACGAGCCCTAAGTGGCCCCTAATGCACAGAGGTGTGAACGTGCCTCCACTCCGTACACTGAGAGTATTACTATTGTCCAATCACAGCACTCATTAACCCCTTGACTGCCGAGGTACATATAGAACCAGCCTGGTATACAAGGGGTCAAAACCACAACTGCAATTGTTTTTTTTTTTCTTAAGCTGCCAAACGGCTTTCATATAAATTTGACAGCCACTGCGTCATATTTACAGTACCGGGACGGTGATAACCCCTCCCCCACAGTACTAGTCACGGGACCGCAGTAAAATGCTCCAATAAGACATTCAGGAGGAGAGTGAGGAACGTCTGTTCTCTGATCTCCTCTGCAATCAATGACCCCGGAAACAACGAGTATTACATCACTTCCGAGTTTTGAGCTGTCATTCCCCGGCCACTGTTGCCGGGGGGAAGCAGCTAATCAAGCACAATCTGTAAGGGATTAGCTGAAGAGAAGGACGGGAGGCATTGAGGGTCTAATAGACTCCTGATGTCACCTGCTCAATGCTGTCACATAGGGGGTTGTTAGCTTGCTTGGAATAGCAATGAAGGTAAATAAAAAAAAAAAATATATATATATATAATAAAATAAATAAAACAGAATTTTAATTTTAATTATAAATTTGTCCCGGTAGACAAGCGATTAATCACCTAGGGGCTTTTTAGCTCACTTGTGAAAGCAATGAAGTTAAAGAAAAAAAATTAAATAATAATAAATAAATAAAATAAATAAAATAAATAAAATAAATGAAAATAATTAAAATTTTAATTATAAAATTGTCCCAGTAGACAAGCGATTACTCACCATCAAACACACGTGCTTTAATGGACATTATGTTGTGCGCATTAATGCCTGGCGTTATGGTAACCCATTCTTTTGAATAGACCCCCCCTAACGCTCCACAACGGACCTATAAATGGGACACGCAGCATTTTCCGCACACCGCCATGCATGGTAGTGCCTCACCACATGGTGCAGTGCTCTACAATACATGGGGGGGTCATTCTCTACAAAGGGAATGTGCGTAACTGGTGTGAATGAGCCCCTCGCTGTCACGGTCCAATACCTGCACCGGCCAATCAGAAATGTGCATAACCGCAGCTCCCCGGTATGAATGAGCCCCTCCCTGTCCAATCCCTGCACCCACCAATCCTCACACCTCAGAACGGTGAACCTCTCCCAGCACAGAGCCAAGGTGGGTTAAGCAATAAATAAGTGGGCGCTCCATCGCTCTGCAGCCGGAAGACGGGGGACCGCGCAAAGATAGAGAGGTGGACGGAGGGACGGATGAAGAACCGTGCTGGGATAGGAAGGCGGACGGAGGGATGGAGGGGCGGACAGACGACTGCGCCGGGATAGAAAGGCGGACGGACGGACGGAGGGGCGGACAGATGGAGGGGCGGAGGGATGGACGACCGCGCTGGGATAGGAAGACAGACAGAGGGACAGATGGACGGAGGGATGGATTGGACGGACTAATGGAGGGGCGGAGGGACGGAGGACTGTGCTGGGATAGGAAGGCGGACAGAGGAACGGAGGGGTGGACAGATGGAGGGGTGGAGGGATGGACGACCGCGCTGGGATAGGAAGACAGACAGAGGGACAGATGGACGGAGGGATGGATTGGACGGACTAATGGAGGGGCGGAGGGACGGAGGACTGTGCTGGGATAGGAAGGCGGACAGAGGAACGGAGGGGTGGACAGATGGAGGGGCGGAGGGGTGGACGACCGCGCTGGGATAGGAAGGCGGACAGAGGGACGGACGGAAGACCACGCTGGGATAGGAAGGCGGACAGAGGGACAGACGGAGGACCATGCTGGGATAGGAAGGCGGACAGAGGAACGGAGGGGTGGACAGATGGAGGGGCGGAGGGGTGGACGACCGCGCTGGGATAGGAAGGCGGACAGAGGGACGGACGGAAGACCACGCTGGGATAGGAAGGCGGACAGAGGGACAGACGGAGGACCATGCTGGGATAGGAAGGCGGACAGAGGAACGGAGGGGTGGACAGATGGAGGGGCGGAGGGGTGGACGACCGCGCTGGGATAGGAAGGCGGACAGAGGGACGGACGGAAGACCACGCTGGGATAGGAAGGCGGACAGAGGGACAGATGGAGGGGCGGAGGGATGGACGGACGGACTAATGGAGGGGCGGAGGGATGGACGGACGGACTAATGGAGGGGCGGAGGGATGGACGGACTAATGGAGGGGCGGAGGGACGGAGGACTGTGCTGGGATAGGAAGGCGGACAGAGGAACGGAGGGGTGGACAGATGGAGGGGCGGAGGGATGGACGACCGTGCTGGGATAGGAAGGCGGACAGAGGGACAGACGGAGGACCATGCTGGGATAGGAAGGCGGACAGAGGGACAGATGGAGGGGCGGAGGGGCGGACGGACTAATGGAGGGGCGGAGGGATGGACTGACGGACTAATGGAGGGGCGGAGGGACGGAGGACTGTGCTGGGATAGGAAGGCGGACAGAGGAACGGAGGGGTGGACAGATGGAGGGGCAGAGGGATGGACGACCGCGCTGGGATAGGAAGGCGGACAGAGGGACAGATGGAGGGGCGGAGGGGCGGACGGACTAATGGAGGGGCGGAGGGATGGACTGACGGACTAATGGAGGGGCGGAGGGACGGAGGACTGTGCTGGGATAGGAAGGCGGACAGAGGAACGGAGGGGTGGACAGATGGAGGGGCGGAGGGATGGACGACCGCGCTGGGATAGGAAGGCGGACAGAGGGACAGATGGAGGGGCGGAGGGGCGGACGGACTAATGGAGGGGCGGAGGGATGGACTGACGGACTAATGGAGGGGCGGAGGGACGGAGGACTGTGCTGGGATAGGAAGGCGGACAGAGGGAGAGACGGATTTCAGTATCACTTCCTGTAATCTTTAACATATACAATATCTAGAACCAAATGTTTTTTTTTCCATCCATTCACTGCGCAATCTGAAATCAGTCCGTCCAATCACTGTGCAGACAATCTTATAACACTCTGTCCAGGGCAGTTGGTAGAAATAAAAACCTGATTAGTATCATTTATGATTTGTCCTCCCCACAGACACCAATGAAGAGAATCAGAGACGATAAATGATACAGACAAGATACAGAGATGATAAATGATACAGACAAGATACAGAGATGATAAAATGATACAGACAAGATACAGAAACGATAAATGATACAGACAAGATACAGAGATGATAAATGATATGGATAAGATACAGAGATGATAAATGATATGGATAAGATACAGAGATGATAAATGATATGGATAAGATACAGAGATGATAAATGATATGGATAAGATACAGAGATGATAAATGATACGGATAAGATACAGAGATGATAAATGATACGGATAAGATACTGAGATGATAAATGATACAGACAAGATACAGAGACGATAAATGATACAGACAAGATACAGAGATGATAAATGATACGGATAAGATACAGAGACGATAAATGATACAGAGATGATAAATGATACAGACAAGATACAGAGATGATAAATGATACGGATAAGATACAGAGATGATAAATGATACGGATAAGATACTGAGATGATAAATGATACAGACAAGATACAGAGACGATAAATGATACAGACAAGATACAGAGATGATAAATGATACGGATAAGATACAGAGATGATAAATGATACAGACAAGATACATAGATGATAAATGATACGGATAAGATACAGAGATGATAAATGATACAGACAAGATACAGAGATGATAAATGATACAGACAAAATACAGAGATGATAAATGATACAGACAAGATACAGAGACGATAAATGATACAGAGAAGATACAGAGACGATAAATGATACAGACAAGATACAGAGATGATAAATGATACAGAGAAGATACAGAGACGATAAATGATACAGACAAGATACAGAGACGATAAATGATACAGACAAGATACAGAGATGATAAATGATACAGACAAAATACAGAGATGATAAATGATACGGATAAGATACAGAGACGATAAATGATACAGACAAGATACAGAGATGATAAATGATACAGACAAAATACAGAGATGATAAATGATACAGACAAGATACAGAGACGATAAATGATACAGAGAAGATACAGAGACGATAAATGATACAGACAAGATACAGAGATGATAAATGATACAGAGAAGATACAGAGACGATAAATGATACAGACAAGATACAGAGACGATAAATGATACAGACAAGATACAGAGATGATAAATGATACGGATAAGATACAGAGACGATAAATGATACAGACAAGATACAGAGACGATAAATGATACAGACAAGATACAGAGATGATAAATGATACGGATAAGATACAGAGACGATAAATGATACAGACAAGATACAGAGACGATAAATGATACAGAGAAGATACAGAGACGATAAATGATACAGACAAGATACAGAGATGATAAATGATACAGAGAAGATACAGAGACGATAAATGATACAGACAAGATACAGAGACGATAAATGATACAGACAAGATACAGAGATGATAAATGATACGGATAAGATACAGAGACGATAAATGATACAGACAAGATACAGAGACGATAAATGATACAGACAAGATACAGAGATGATAAATGATACGGATAAGATACAGAGACGATAAATGATACAGACAAGATACAGAGACGATAAATGATACAGACAAGATACAGAGATGATAAATGATACGGATAAGATACAGAGACGATAAATGATACAGACAAGATACAGAGATGATAAATGATACAGACAAGATACAGAGATGATAAATGATACGGATAAGATACAGAGACGATAAATGATACGGATAAGATACAGAGATGATAAATGATACGGATAAGATACAGAGACGATAAATGATACAGACAAGATACAGAGACGATAAATGATACAGACAAGATACAGAGATGATAAATGATACGGATAAGATACAGAGACGATAAATGATACGGAGAAGATACACAGACGATAAATGATACGGATAAGATACAGAGATGATAAATGATACAATGTCTCCTCTACCTGAACAGAGGGAGGATTTGTCGGCCCGCCTCTCATCTGAATGAAGCTTTCCCAGGAAACTGGAAAAGGAAAATAAATTCTTATTAACATCTCCGCAGAGATCAGAGAGATCAGACCGATGACGGGGGAAGGGGGGAGGGAGGGGGAGGTGCAATCATTTTTTTCCCCTGGGGCCGTCATCTTCATCCGCACATCTCTGCTAATGACGGGTGAAGATGAAGATCTGGATTTATTAACCCTTTCGCTGCCAGAGCTGTTTTTTCCCATTTTTAGCGCACGTTTAAAAAATGATTTTCGGCCTGAAGATTACACAAAACCCCCAAAACACGATATATTTTCTGAGATCAAACACCCCAGAGAATAAAATAGTGGTGGCTCCAATTTAGTTTTTTTGTCACACATTATTACCACACAGGTCTAGGAAATGCTAAATTTCAGTGAAAAACATTTATTTAGGGCAAAAAAAAAAAAAAGGCAATAAACGACCGCATTTTGGTTAGATAAAAAAGACGAGGTTTCCCCGAATAAATAGATACCCAACATGTCAAACCTTAAATTTATGTGCACCTGTGAATGGGGACAAACTTCAGTCCCCTATATCTTCTATAGGCGATACATCAGAAGCCCCCTATAGGTCATCTGTTTAGTGTTACGGAGGAGATCTGGTGCTAGAATTATCGCTCTCACTCCAGTGTGCGCGGCGATATGCAACATGTATCGCAGTTGACGGTTTCATGCGTAGGCGTCCCCGGAGCGCGCGTTTACATTTGTATGTGCATATGGGATATGGGGGGGGGAATTGTATGTGCATATGGGGGTTGGGGGGGGCTCAATTTTTTTTTGAGGGGGGGGGGGGAATTGTATGTGCTTGGGTGTAATATATATATTTTTTTCCATCACGTAGGGGGACAAAAAGTCCTCTATGTGATGATTTTTAGGTGACAGGTTTTCTTTAATGAGACATTCAGGGTGTCCCCAATGTCCCCTTTCCGGGTTACAGGAAGAAGGGGGGGGGGGGAAGAGTGGACGTGCGTCTGCTCTTCTCCTCCCGCTGGCGCCCGCCATGTCAGTCCCGAGCTGTATATGGGCAACACGGAGAACGGAATACATGGCGGGGGAGGGGGGTGAGGAAACAATCGGGGGGCCGGGCGGGAGTCGGCCTGTCAGTCTTACACACAATGGCTGCCGCCACCAGGAGGAAGGAGTGGGGGAAGTGTCTGAAAGGTGGACTGTCTGTGCTTCCTCCCAGCAACCAACCAGCTTCCTCTTTTCATGTTGCTAGGACAGGTTAGAAAATAAAAGACAGACAAAAGTTGATTGGTTGCTGGTAGGGGGGGGGGGGGGTGGGCGGACCACAAATTTCTGAACTGGATACACAAGGTGCAGCGGCACAAGAAACCAACAATTATACACACTTCCCCTTCACCTATCCAGACACTCACTGACACCGGGGGCCCCCAAACCTTCCCAACAAAGGGCCCGTTTACTGACTTTCAGGCTTTAGTGGGGCCAGCGAGAAAATTGGGGGTAAACAATGCCCCATTGTTGGTGTCAGTGGGAGAAATGGTGCCCCATTGTTGGTGTCAGTGGGAGAA
>CM055120.1:3439306-3540546 GCA_029206835.1 Rana muscosa
CAAGAGACCAGGTGACATCCTTCAGTCGTGTTCCCCGTCTGTTCGCATCCCTCGGCCCGACACGCGGGACTCCGACACGGAACATTTAGCATGCAAATTAGCGACAAAATTAGACGCACGTTACAAATCAGCACTCATCTCCTTTATCAAAGGGCATGTGACCCGCGGATCTGTGACTCCCGGCGGCTGTAAGGACCGCGCGACACACAGACAGTTCTGCACAAGTCTCCGACAGATTTCACGCCGTGGATCGCAATGATTTTCAATTCAAAATTAGAATTAGTCGGCGGCGGGTTTATATTTTCGCGCCGCTGATTTAGAGGAATCTCTCTGATGCTCTAAGATAGCTCTGGAACAAAATCCGCCTGCTGAATTCTTATAGTACATTTGTCTCATAATATAATATTATAAAAATAATAATACAAATATTACATATAAGCAAATAAATAATATTAATATTAAAAGTAAATACATTTAAAAAATATATATATAATAAAAGATATTATAAATAAATATATTTAATAATGGTATTATCAATAAATAAATAATGCTCATATAATTAAGCAAAAAATATATATATATATAAAAACAATATTATAAATAAATATTATCATATCGATATTATAAATATATTTAATAATGGTAATAGTATAAAAAAAAATCGAATACCTGTAATCCTAATAATAAAAATAAGTAAAAAAAAAAAAGTTAAATAATAATAAAATCAATAAATCTTATCATACTGATATTATAAATAAAGATATTTAATAACGGTAACATTATAATAATGTTAATTTAAATAGATAAAAAAAAAAGAAAAAACAATAATATTATAAATAAATACCATATTTATATTATAAAAAAAGACAGTATAGAAAAAACTCTAGATAAATACACAGAGTCCTAAATGATACTGTAGCAGCGCTTCTTTCAAAATAAATTTCTGAAAGTCCTCTATACAAGTTCAAGTATAGGTAATGACAATGGTGCAGATGGTTAAAGATGTGACTGCAATAATATTGATTGTGCCAGATTATTCCTTTATCTCCAGTTGTTCACCACGTGGGGGGAAATTTAAATTCCCCTTAAGGGGATGCACTTACCAGAGGTAAGGTTCAAAAAGGCATGAACCAATAGTCCACATCCGACCTGGTCGCTGCAATCTCCACCAGCCACACTGTTATGTTGAGGTCCGTATGACATATAAGGCAAAAGTAAATTCTGCATAGGGTAGTACTGTTAAAAAACCTTTATTTAAGTCCCCACAGCCCCCCTTTATACATATGTGCGTACCACAGTGCAGATGTAAATACACAGTGTTTAAGGTGACTAAGTGCCCTCTGAGCAGGAATAGTGAACGGCGGCGCCGTCTGGGTTACCAGTAACCTCGCGTCCTTCTCCTCACTTCCTGGTCTGTGGAGCGCATCTGTCGTCACTTCCGGTGATTGGTTAGAGAGTCACGCCCTGACGCGTTTCGTCACTTCCGGACTTCGTCTGAGGTAACCCAGACGGCGCCGCCGTTCACTATTCCTGCTCAGAGGGCACTTAGTCACCTTAAACACTGTGTATTTACATCTGCACTGTGGTACGCACATATGTATAAAGGGGGGCTGTGGGGACTTAAATAAAGGTTTTTTAACAGTACTACCCTATGCAGAATTTACTTTTGCCTTATATGTCATACGGACCTCAACATAACAGTGTGGCTGGTGGAGATTGCAGCGACCAGGTCGGATGTGGACTATTGGTTCATGCCTTTTTGAACCTTACCTCTGGTAAGTGCATCCCCTTAAGGGGAATTTAAATTTCCCCCCACGTGGTGAACAACTGGAGATAAAGGAATAATCTGGCACAATCAATATTATTGCAGTCACATCTTTAACCATCTGCACCATTGTCATTACCTATACTTGAACTTGTATAGAGGACTTTCAGAAATTTATTTTGAAAGAAGCGCTGCTACAGTATCATTTAGGACTCTGTGTATTTATCTAGAGTTTTTTCTATACTGTCTTTTTTTATACATCATAACTTTTTAAGCAGCTGCTATTTGGAGTATTCATTGTTTATCTATTTCACTGTTATCTCACTGACTGTATCTTAAGCGCTGAGCGGTGTTTTTATTAGGAGGGCCGTTTTTTAAAACACCATTTGGTGCACATTCACCATATTTATATTAACAATAAATGCTTTTAATAATGGCAAATTGATAAATAAATAAAAGTATTATTATAAATAAATATAATAATATTAATATATTCCAAAAAACGTATACATTTATTAAAATTAATGTTATAAATAAATGTCTTTCAGCATCTCACTGTGTGGTAAAATGAATCAATGATCCCCCAATGTTCTCTAATGGCGGAACGCAGATAACCGATGGACCTAATATACTCAATATATGAATTATTATTTAATTTTTTGTGATATTCCTCTCCACAGTGACATGCAGATGAAGGGTCCTCCTGTGTCCTTAGGAAGAGAAATATTATGATAAATACGGCGCCTCCACCTCACACTGCCATTGTTATGATGTCATTTCTAAATATTTTGGAAAAGAATAGAAGGAAGATGAATCCCCACAACTCCCCCCCCCCCCCACCTGAGTCTTCAATACCGATATCATGTCCTGATTATTGATACGTGTTGCTATTGGTTTCCTGTATTGCTTTCATTTGTTCTTTACTTTTCAATGGACAGAACTGACCCTCTCTATGGACAGAACTGACCCTCTCTATGGATAGAACTGATCCTCTCTATGGACAGAACTGATCCTCTCTATGGACAGACTTGATCCTCTCTATGGACAGAACTGACCCTCTCTATGGACAGAACTGATCCTCTCTATGGACAGAACTGACCCTCTCTATGGACAGAACTGACCCTCTCCATGGACAGAACTGACCCTCTCTATGGACAGAACTGACCCTCTCTATGGACACCACTGACCCTCTCTATGGACACCACTGACCCTCTCTATGGACACCACTGATCCTCTCTATGGACAGAACTGATCCTCTCTATGGACAGAACTGACCCTCTCTATGGACACCACTGACCCTCTCTATGGACAGAACTGACCCTCTCTATGGACAGAACTGACCCTCTCTATGGATAGAACTGATCCTCTCTATGGACAGAACTGATCCTCTCTATGGACAGACTTGATCCTCTCTATGGACAGAACTGACCCTCTCTATGGACAGAACTGATCCTCTCTATGGACAGAACTGACCCTCTCTATGGACAGAACTGACCCTCTCCATGGACAGAACTGACCCTCTCTATGGACAGAACTGACCCTCTCTATGGACACCACTGACCCTCTCTATGGACACCACTGACCCTCTCTATGGACACCACTGATCCTCTCTATGGACAGAACTGATCCTCTCTATGGACAGAACTGACCCTCTCTATGGACACCACTGACCCTCTCTATGGACAGAACTGATCCTCTCTATGGACAGACTTGATCCTCTCTATGGACAGAACTGACCCTCTCTATGGACAGAACTGATCCTCTCTATGGACAGAACTGACCCTCTCTATGGACAGAACTGACCCTCTCTATGGACAGAACTGACCCTCTCTATGGACAGAACTGACCCTCTCTATGGACACCACTGACCCTCTCTATGGACACCACTGACCCTCTCTATGGACACCACTGATCCTCTCTATGGACAGAACTGATCCTCTCTATGGACAGAACTGACCCTCTCTATGGACAGAACTGACCCTCTCTATGGACATCACTGACCCTCTCTATGGACACCACTGACCCGCTCTATGGACACCACTGACCCGCTCTATGGACACCACTGACCCTCTCTATGGACAGAACTGACCCTCTCTATGGACAGAACTGATCCTCTCTATGGACAGAACTGATCCTCTCTATGGACAGAACTGATCCTCTCTATGGACATCACTGACCCTCTCTATGGACACCACTGACCCTCTCTATGGACACCACTGACCCTCTCTATGGACACCACTGACCCTCTCTATGGACACCACTGACCCGCTCTATGGACACCACTGACCCGCTCTATGGACACCACTGACCCGCTCTATGGACACCACTGACCCTCTCTATGGACAGAACTGACCCTCTCTATGGACAGAACTGATCCTCTCTATGGACAGAACTGACCCTCTCTATGGACACCACTGACCCTCTCTATAGACACCACTGACCCTCTCTATGGACAGAACTGACCCTCTCTATGGACACCACTGATCCTCTCTATGGACAGAACTGACCCTCTCTATGGACACCACTGATCCTCTCTATGGACAGAACTGATCCTCTCTATGGACAGAACTGACCCTCTCTATGGACAGAACTGACCCTCTCTATGGACAGAACTGATCCTCTCTATGGACAGAACTGACCCTCTCTATGGACACCACTGACCCTCTCTATAGACACCACTGACCCTCTCTATGGACAGAACTGACCCTCTCTATGGACACCACTGATCCTCTCTATGGACAGAACTGACCCTCTCTATGGACACCACTGACCCTCTCTATGGACACCACTGATCCTCTCTATGGACAGAACTGACCCTCTCTATGGACACCACTGATCCTCTCTATGGACAGAACTGATCCTCTCTATGGACAGAACTGATCCTCTCTATGGACAGAACTGACCCTCTCTATGGATAGAACTGATCCTCTCTATGGACAGAACTGATCCTCTCTATGGACAGAACTGACCCTCTCTATGGACAGAACTGATCCTTTCTATGGACAGAACTGACCCTCTCTATGGACAGAACTGATCCTTTCTATGGACAGAACTGACCCTCTCTATGGACAGAACTGACCCTCTCTATGGACACCACTGACCCTCTCTATGGACAAAACTGACCCTCTCTATGGACACCACTGATCCTCTCTATGGACAGAACTGATCCTCTCTATGGACAGAACTGATCCTCTCTATGGACAGAACTGACCCTCTCTATGGACAGAACTGACCCTCTCTATGGACAGAACTGACCCTCTCTATGGACAGAACTGACCCTCTCTATGGACACCACTGATCCTCTCTATGGACAGAACTGATCCTCTCTATGGACAGATCTGACCCTCTCTATGGACAGAACTGACTCTCTCTATGGACAGAACTGACCCTCTCTATGGACAGAACTGACCCTCTCTATGGACAGAACTGACCCTCTCTATGGACAGAACTGACCCTCTCTATGGACAGAACTGACCCTCTCTATGGACACCACTGATCCTCTCTATGGACAGAACTGATCCTCTCTATGGACAGAACTGATCCTCTCTATGGACAGAACTGACCCTCTCTATGGACAGAACTGATCCTTTCTATGGACAGAACTGACCCTCTCTATGGACAGAACTGATCCTTTCTATGGACAGAACTGACCCTCTCTATGGACAGAACTGACCCTCTCTATAGACAGAACTGACCCTCTCTATGGACAGAACTGACCCTCTCTATGGACAGAACTGACCCTCTCTATGGACACCACTGACCCTCTCTATGGAAAAAACTGACCCTCTCTATGGACACCACTGATCCTCTCTATGGACAGAACTGATCCTCTCTATGGACAGAACTGACCCTCTCTATGGACAGAACTGACCCTCTCTATGGACAGAACTGACCCTCTCTATGGACAGAACTGACCCTCTCTATGGACACCACTGATCCTCTCTATGGACAGAACTGATCCTCTCTATGGACAGATCTGACCCTCTCTATGGACAGAACTGACCCTCTCTATGGACAGAACTGACCCTCTCTATGGACAGAACTGATCCTCTCTATGGACAGAACTGACCCTCTCTATGGACAGAACTGACCCTCTCTATGGACAGAACTGACCCTCTCTATAGACAGAACTGACCCTCTCTATAGACAGAACTGACCCTCTCTATGGACAGAACTGACCCTCTCTATGGACACCACTGACCCTCTCTATGGACACCACTGACCCTCTCTATGGACAGAACTGACCCTCTCTATGGACACCACTGATCCT
Organism: Rana muscosa; assembly: GCA_029206835.1. Lineage (NCBI taxonomy): Eukaryota > Metazoa > Chordata > Amphibia > Anura > Ranidae > Rana > Rana muscosa. The sequence goes on from CM055120.1 coordinate 3,445,342, forward strand.
CTCTATGGACAGAACTGATCCTCTCTATGGACAGAACTGATCCTCTCTATGGACACCGCTGACCCTCTCTATGGACACCACTGATCCTCTCTATGGACAGAACTGACCCTCTCTATGGACAGAACTGACCCTCTCTATGGACAGAACTGACCCTCTCTATGGACAGAACTGACCCTCTCTATGGACAGAACTGACCCTCTCTATGGACAGAACTGACCCTCTCTATGGACAGAACTGATCCTCTCTATGGACAGAACTGATCCTCTCAATGGACAGAACTGACCCTCTCTATGGACACCACTGACCCTCTCTATGGACAGAACTGACCCTCTCTATGGACAGAACTGACCCTCTCTATGGACAGAACTGACCCTCTCTATGGACAGAACTGACCCTCTCTATGGACAGAACTGATTCTCTCTATGGACACCACTGATCCTCTCTATGGACAGAACTGACCCTCTCTATGGACAGAATTGATCCTCTCTATGGACATCACTGACCCTCTCTATGGACACCACTGACCCTCTCTATGGACACCACTGAACCTCTCTATGGACACCACTGACCCTCTCTATGGACACCACTGACCCTCTCTATGGACACCACTGACCCTCTCTATGGACAGAACTGACCCTCTCTATGGACAGAACTAACCCTCTCTATGGACACCACTGACCCTCTCTATGGACACCACTGACCCGCTCTATGGACACCACTGAACCTCTCTATGGACACCACTGACCCTCTCTATGGACAGAACTGACCCTCTCTATGGACAGAACTAACCCTCTCTATGGACACCACTGACCCTCTCTATGGACACCACTGACCCGCTCTATGGACACCACTGACCCGCTCTATGGACACCACTGACCCTCTCTATGGACAGAACTGATCCTCTCTATGGACAGAACTGACCCTCTCTATGGACACCACTGACCCTCTCTATGGACACCACTGACCCTCTCTATGGACAGAACTGACCCTCTCTATGGACAGAACTGACCCTCTCTATGGATACCACTGATCCTCTCTATGGACAGAACTGACCCTCTCTATGGACACCACTGATCCTCTCTATGGACAGAACTGACCCTCTCTATGGACAGAACTGACCCTCTCTATGGACTGAACTGATCCTCTCTATGGACAGAACTGATCCTCTCTATGGACAGAACTGACCCTCTCTATGGACAGAACTGATCCTCTCTATGGACAGAACTGACCCTCTCTATGGACAGAACTGATCCTCTCTATGGACAGAACTGATCCTTTCTATGGACAGAACTGACCCTCTCTATGGACAGAACTGACCCTCTCTATGGACTGAACTGATCCTCTCTATGGACAGAACTGACCCTCTCTATGGACAGAACTGACCCTCTCTATAGACAGAACTGACCCTCTCTATGGACAGAACTGACCCTCTCTATGGACAGAACTGACCCTCTCTATGGACAGAACTGACCCTCTCTATAGACAGAACTGACCCTCTCTATGGACACCACTGACCCTCTCTATGGACAGAACTGACACTCTCTATGGACAGAACTGACCCTCTCTATGGACAGAACTGACCCTCTCTATAGACAGAACTGACCCTCTCTATGGACACCACTGACCCTCTCTATGGACAGAACTGACCCTCTCTATGGACAGAACTGACCCTCTCTATGGACAGAACTGACCCTCTCTATGGACAGAACTGATCCTCTCTATGGACAGAACTGATCCTCTCTATGGACAGAACTGATCCTCTCTATGGACAGAACTGACCCTCTCTATGGACAGAACTGATCCTCTCTATGGACAGAACTGACCCTCTCTATGGACACCACTGACCCTCTCTATGGACAGAACTGACCCTCTCTATGGACAGAACTGACCCTCTCTATGGACAGAACTGATCCTCTCTATGGACACCACTGACCCTCTCTATGGACACCACTGATCCTCTCTATGGACACCACTGATCCTCTCTATGGACAGAACTGACCCTCTCTATGGACAGAACTGACCCTCTCTATGGACAGAACTGACCCTCTCTATGGACACCACTGACCCTCTCTATGGACACCACTGACCCTCTCTATGGACACCACTGATCCTCTCTATGGACAGAACTGACCCTCTCTATGGACAGAACTGACCCTCTCTATGGACAGAACTGACCCTCTCTATGGACAGAACTGACCCTCTCTATGGACACCACTGATCCTCTATGGACAGAACTGACCCTCTCTATGGACAGAACTGACCCTCTCTATGGACAGAACTGACCCTCTCTATGGACAGAACTGACCCTCTCTATGGACAGAACTGACCCTCTCTATGGACAGAACTAAACCTCTCTATGGACAGAACTGATCCTCTCTATGGACAGAACTGACCCTCTCTATGGACAGAACTGACCCTCTCTATGGACACCACTGATCCTCTCTATGGACAGAACTGACCCTCTCTATGGACAGAACTGACCCTCTCTATGGACAGAACTGACCCTCTCTATGGACAGAACTGACCCTCTCTATGGACAGAACTGACCCTCTCTATGGACAGAACTGATCCTCTCTATGGACAGAACTGATCCTCTCTATGGACAGAACTGACCCTCTCTATGGACAGAACTGATCCTCTCTATGGACAGAACTGACCCTCTCTATGGACACCACTGACCCTCTCTATGGACAGAACTGACCCTCTCTATGGACAGAACTGACCCTCTCTATGGACAGAACTGATCCTCTCTATGGACACCACTGACCCTCTCTATGGACACCACTGATCCTCTCTATGGACACCACTGATCCTCTCTATGGACAGAACTGACCCTCTCTATGGACAGAACTGACCCTCTCTATGGACAGAACTGACCCTCTCTATGGACACCACTGACCCTCTCTATGGACACCACTGATCCTCTCTATGGACAGAACTGACCCTCTCTATGGACAGAACTGACCCTCTCTATGGACAGAACTGACCCTCTCTATGGACAGAACTGACCCTCTCTATGGACACCACTGATCCTCTATGGACAGAACTGACCCTCTCTATGGACAGAACTGACCCTCTCTATGGACAGAACTGACCCTCTCTATGGACAGAACTGACCCTCTCTATGGACAGAACTAAACCTCTCTATGGACAGAACTGATCCTCTCTATGGACAGAACTGACCCTCTCTATGGACAGAACTGACCCTCTCTATGGACACCACTGATCCTCTCTATGGACAGAACTGACCCTCTCTATGGACAGAACTGACCCTCTCTATGGACAGAACTGACCCTCTCTATGGATACCACTGATCCTCTCTATGGACAGAACTGACCCTCTCTATGGACAGAACTGATCCTCTCTATGGACAGAACTGATCCTCTCTATGGACAGAACTGACCCTCTCTATGGACAGAACTGATCCTCTCTATGGACAGAACTGATCCTCTCTATGGACAGAACTGACCCTCTCTATGGACAGAACTGACCCTCTCTATGGACAGAACTGACCCTCTCTATGGACAGAACTGACCCTCTCTATGGACAGAACTGACCCTCTCTATGGACAGAAGTGATCCTTTCTATGAACAGAACTGATCCTCTCTATGGACAGAACTGACCCTCTCTATGGACACCACTGACCCTCTCTATGGACAGAACTGACCCTCTCTATGGACAGAACTGACCCTCTCTATGGACAGAACTGACCCTCTCTATGGACAGAACTGACCCTCTCTATGGACACCACTGACCCTCTCTATGGACACCACTGACCCTCTCTATGGACAGAACTGACCCTCTCTATGGACAGAACTGACCCTCTCTATGGACAGAACTGATCCTCTCTATGGACAGAACTGATCCGCTCTATGGACAGAACTGACCCTCTCTATGGACAGAACTGACCCTCTCTATGGACAGAACTGATCCTCTCTATGGACAGAACTGATCCTCTCTATGGACAGAACTGACCCTCTCTATGGACACCACTGATCCTCTCTATGGACATCACTGACCCTCTCTATGGACACCACTGACCCTCTCTATGGACAGAACTGACCCTCTCTATGGACAGAACTGACCCTCTCTATGGACAGATCTGACCCTCTCTATGGACATCACTGACCCTCTCTATGGACACCACTGACCCTCTCTATGGACAGAACTGACCCTCTCTATGGACAGAACTGACCCTCTCTATGGACAGATCTGACCCTCTCTATGGACAGAACTGACCCTCTCTATGGACAGAACTGACCCTCTCTATGGACAGAACTGACCCTCTCTATGGACAGATCTGACCCTCTCTATGGACAGAACTGATCTTCTTACAAGATTTTAGAAATAGAATCATTGTTTCACCAAACACCAACTACATATCACACTCCACTCATCATCTTCTTACATACTCTCTCCTCTGATCAGTGTGTGTTACAATGTATCAGTGGTGGGGATGTCAGTGTGTGTTACAATGTATCAGTGGTGGGGATGTCAGTGTGTGTTACAATGTATCAGTGGTGGGGATGTCAGTGTGTGTTACAATGTATCAGTGGTGGGGATGTCAGTGTGTGTTACAATGTATCAGTGGTGGGGATGTCAGTGTGTTACAATGTATCAGTGTCGGGATATCAGTGTGTGTTACAATGTATCAGTGTCGGGATGTCAGTGTGTGTTACAATGTATCAGTGGTGGGGATGTCAGTGTGTGTTACAATGTATCAGTGGTGGGGATGTCAGTGTGTGTTACAATGTATCAGTGTCGGGATGTCAGTGTGTGTTACAATGTATCAGTGCTGTGGATGTCAGTGTCGGGGATGTCAGTGTGAGTTACAATGTATCAGTGCTGGGGATGTCAGTGTGTCTTACAATGTATCAGTGTTGGGATGTCAGTGTGTCCTACAATGTATCAGTGCTGGGGATGTCAGTGCTGGGGATGTCAGTGTGTGTTACAATGTATCAGTGTCGGGATATCAGTGTGTGTTATAATGTATCAGTGTCGGGATGTCAGTGCTGGGGATGTCAGTGTGTGTTACAATGTATCAGGGTCGGGATGTCAGTGTGTCTTACAATGTATCAGTGTCGGGATGTCAGTGTGTTACAATGTATCAGTGTCGGGATGTCAGTGTGTGTTACAATGTATCAGTGTCGGGATGTCAGTGTGTGTTACAATGTATCAGTGTCGGGATGTCAGTGTGTGTTACAATGTATCAGGGTCGGGATGTCAGTGTGTGTTACAATGTATCAGTGTCGGGATGTCAGTGTGTGTTACAATGTATCAGTGTCGGGATGTCAGTGTGTGTTACAATGTATCAGTGTCGGGATGTCAGTGTGTCTTACAATGTATCAGTGTCGGGATGTCAGTGTGTCTTACAATGTATCAGTGTCGGGATGTCAGTGTGTGTTACAATGTATCAGTGTCGGGATATCAGTGTGTGTTACAATGTATCAGTGTCGGGATATCAGTGTGTGTTACAATGTATCAGTGTCGGGATGTCAGTGTGTGTTACAATGTATCAGTGTCGGGATGTCAGTGTGTGTTACAATGTATCAGTGTCGGGATATCAGTGTGTGTTACAATGTATCAGTGTCGGGATATCAGTGTGTGTTACAATGTATCAGTGTCGGGATGTCAGTGTGTTACAATGTATCAGTGGTGGGGATGTCAGTGAGTGTTACAATGTATCAGTGTCGGGATATCAGTGTGTGTTACAATGTATCAGTGTCGGGATGTCAGTGCTGGGGATGTCAGTGTGTGTTACAATGTATCAGGGTCGGGATGTCAGTGTGTCTTACAATGTATCAGGGTCGGGATGTCAGTGTGTCTTACAATGTATCAGTGTCGGGATGTCAGTGTGTTACAATGTATCAGTGTCGGGATGTCAGTGTGTGTTACAATGTATCAGTGTCGGGATGTCAGTGTGTGTTACAATGTATCAGTGTCGGGATGTCAGTGTGTGTTACAATGTATCAGTGTCGGGATGTCAGTGTGTGTTACAATGTATCAGTGTCGGGATGTCAGTGTGTCTTACAATGTATCAGTGTCGGGATGTCAGTGTGTCTTACAATGTATCAGTGTCGGGATGTCAGTGTGTGTTACAATGTATCAGTGTCGGGATATCAGTGTGTGTTACAATGTATCAGTGTCGGGATATCAGTGTGTGTTACAATGTATCAGGGTCGGGATGTCAGTGTGTGTTACAATGTATCAGTGTCGGGATGTCAGTGTGTGTTACAATGTATCAGTGTCGGGATATCAGTGTGTGTTACAATGTATCAGTGTCGGGATATCAGTGTGTGTTACAATGTATCAGTGTCGGGATGTCAGTGTGTGTTACAATGTATCAGTGTCGGGATGTCAGTGTGTTACAATGTATCAGTGGTGGGGATGTCAGTGAGTGTTACAATGTATCAGTGTCGGGATATCAGTGTGTGTTACAATGTATCAGTGTCGGGATGTCAGTGTGTGTTACAATGTATCAGTGTCGGGATGTCAGTGTGTGTTACAATGTATCAGTGTCGGGATATCAGTGTGTGTTACAATGTATCAGTGTCGGGATATCAGTGTGTGTTACAATGTATCAGTGTCGGGATGTCAGTGTGTGTTACAATGTATCAGTGTCGGGATGTCAGTGTGTTACAATGTATCAGTGGTGGGGATGTCAGTGAGTGTTACAATGTATCAGTGTCGGGATATCAGTGTGTGTTACAATGTATCAGTGTCGGGGGTTGTGCCCGGCGGTGATCTCGGAGAACGGACAGTCCGCACCGGGAGATGCAGAATTCGGCTCCGTCTGGCACTGCGAGTTACATCAGCTGCCACGTGGTGCTTCTGTTGTGCTGACAGGCCCCGCCCACTACACATGGTATGGAAAATTACTGGGAGAAGAGGGGGGGCAACGGGGGGGGGGGGGAGCAGAGAGCCCAACACTGCCAGGAACACAGGATAACCCAGGAGTGTGCAAAGACTAAGGGGACACAAGAGAGCCCAGAAGAGGGCACAGTGCAGCTCTCCTCCACACTCCCCTCATCACCATCATCCTCATCATCTCTCTGCCAGACCCCAAATATCTGCCCAACACCGAACCAGACCAAACCCACCAGACACCCCAAACAGTGTGCAGACCCCAGACTGACACCCCAAACCCCAGACTGACACCCCAAATCCCAGACTGACACCCCAAACCCCAGACTGACACCCCAAATCCCAGACTGACACCCCAAACCCCAGACTGACACCCCAAACAGTGCGCAGACCCCAGACAGAAACCCCAAACCCCAGACTGACACCCCAAACAGTGTGCAGACCCCAGACTGAAACCCCAAATCCCAGACTGACACCCCAAATCCCAGACTGACACCCCAAACAGGATTCAGACCCCAGACTGACACCCCAAGCTCCAGACTGCCATCCCAAACAATGCAAAGACCCTGAAATGACACCCCAAACGTTATGGAGACCCCAGACTGACACCTCACACAGTATGCAGCACCCAGACTGACACCTAGCATAGCATACAGATCCCAGACTGACACCCCACACAGTGTGCACCCCCCAGACTGACAGCTTATGCAGTGTAAAGACCCCAGAATGACACTCCATACAGTGTGCACCCCCAGAGTGACACCCCACACAGTATACAGAACCCAGACTGACACCCCACGCAGTATACAGAACCCAGACTGACACCCCACGCAGTATACAGAACCCAGACTGACACCCCACGCAGTATACAGAACCCAGACTGACACCCCACGCAGTATACAGAACCCAGACTGACACCCCACGCAGTGTACAGAACCCAGACTGACACCCCACGCAGTGTACAGAACCCAGACTGACACCCCACGCAGTGTACAGAACCCAGACTGACACCCCACGCAGTGTACAGAACCCAGACTGACACCCCACGCAGTATACAGAACCCAGACTGACACCCCACGCAGTGTACAGAACCCAGACTGACACCCCACGCAGTATACAGAACCCAGACTGACACCCCACGCAGTGTGCACCCCCCAGACTGACAGCTTATGCAGTGTAAAGACCCCAGAATGACACTCCATACAGTGTGCACCCCCAGAGTGACACCCCACACAGTATACAGAACCCAGACTGACACCCCACGCAGTATACAGAACCCAGACTGACACCCCACGCAGTATACAGAACCCAGACTGACACCCCACGCAGTATACAGAACCCAGACTGACACCCCACGCAGTATACAGAACCCAGACTGACACCCCACGCAGTGTACAGAACCCAGACTGACACCCCACGCAGTATACAGAACCCAGACTGACACCCCACGCAGTATACAGAACCCAGACTGACACCCCACGCAGTATACAGAACCCAGACTGACACCCCACGCAGTATACAGAACCCAGACTGACACCCCACGCAGTATACAGAACCCAGACTGACACCCCACGCAGTATACAGAACCCAGACTGACACCCCACGCAGTATACAGAACCCAGACTGACACCCCACGCAGTATACAGAACCCAGACTGACACCCCACGCAGTATACAGAACCCAGACTGACACCCCACGCAGTATACAGAACCCAGACTGACACCCCACGCAGTATACAGAACCCAGACTGACACCCCACGCAGTATACAGAACCCAGACTGACACCCCACGCAGTGTACAGAACCCAGACTGACACCCCACGCAGTATACAGAACCCAGGCTGACACCCCACGCAGTATACAGAACCCAGACTGACACCCCACGCAGTATACAGAACCCAGACTGACACCCCACGCAGTATACAGAACCCAGACTGACACCCCACGCAGTATACAGAACCCAGACTGACACCCCACGCAGTATACAGAACCCAGACTGACACCCCACGCAGTATACAGAACCCAGACTGACACCCCACGCAGTATACAGAACCCAGACTGACACCCCACGCAGTATACAGAACCCAGACTGACACCCCACGCAGTATACAGAACCCAGACTGACACCCCACGCAGTGTACAGAACCCAGACTGACACCCCACGCAGTATACAGAACCCAGACTGACACCCCACGCAGTATACAGAACCCAGACTGACACCCCACGCAGTATACAGAACCCAGACTGACACCCCACGCAGTATACAGAACCCAGACTGACACCCCACGCAGTGTACAGAACCCAGACTGACACCCCACGCAGTATACAGAACCCAGACTGACACCCCACGCAGTATACAGAACCCAGACTGACACCCCACGCAGTATACAGAACCCAGACTGACACCCCACGCAGTATACAGAACCCAGACTGACACCCCACGCAGTATACAGAACCCAGACTGACACCCCACGCAGTGTGCACCCCCCGGACTGCACCTCACAGTGTGCACCCCCCAGTCCCGGCAGGTCCTGCAGTTCTGGGTCTCTTGGAGAAGAATCCACAGGTCCCAGTGATGTCTCGCATGTCAGATGGATCTTTGTGGGTGACAATGTACAGTACTCCCTGGACTGGTGACAAAGACCCCCCAGCACAGACAGGTGATGGGTGTATATACAGACAGGTGAGGGGTGTATGTACAGGATGGTGAGGGGTGTATGTACAGACATATGAGGGGTGTATATATAGACAGGTGAGGGGTGTATATACAGACATATGAAGGGTGTATATACAGACAGGTGAAGGGTGTATATACAGACAGGTGAGGGGTGTATATACCGACAGGTGAGGGGTGTATATACCGACAGGTGAGGGGTGTATATACCGACAGGTGAGGGGTGTATATACCGACAGGTGAGGGGTGTATATACAGACAGATGAGGGGTGTATATACAGACAGATGAGGGGTGTATATACAGACATATGAAGGGTGTATATACAGACATATGAAGGGTGTATATACAGACAGGTGAGGGGTGTATATACAGACAGGTGAGGGGTGTATATACAGACATATGAAGGGTGTATATACAGACAGGTGAGGGGTGTATATACAGACAGGTGAAGGGTGTATATACAGACAGGTGAGGGGTGTATATACAGACATGTGAAGGGTGTATATACAGACAGGTGAGGGGTGTATATACAGACAGGTGAGGGGTGTATATACAGACAGGTGAGGGGTGTATATACAGACATGTGAAGGGTGTATATATAGACATATGAGGGGTGTATATACAGACAGGTGAGGGGTGTATATACAGACATATGAAGGGTGTATATACAGACATATGAAGGGTGTATATACAGACATATGAAGGGTGTATATACAGACAGGTGAGGGGTGTATATACAGACATATGAAGGGTGTATATACAGACATATGAAGGGTGTATATACAGACAGGTGAGGGGTGTATATACAGACATATGAAGGGTGTATATACAGACAGATGAAGGGTGTATATACAGACAGGTGAGGGGTGTATATACATACATATGAGGGGTGTATGTACAGGATGGTGAGGGGTGTATATACAGACATATGAGGGGTGTATATACAGACATATGAAGGGTGTATATATAGACAGATGAAGGGTGTATATACAGACAGATGAAGGGTGTATATACAGACAGATGAAGGGTGTATATACAGACAGGTGAGGGGTGTATATACCGACAGGTGAGGGGTGTATGTACAGACATATGAGGGGTGTAAATACAGACAGGTGAGGGGTGTATATACAGACAGATGAAGGGTGTATATATAGACATATGAGGGGTGTATATACAGACAGGTGAGGGGTGTATATACAGACAGATGAAGGGTGTATATATAGACAGATGAAGGGTGTATATACAGACAGATGAAGGGTGTATATACAGACATATGAGGGGTGTATATACAGACAGGTGAGGGGTGTATATACCGACAGGTGAAGGGTGTATGTACAGACATATGAGGGGTGTAAATACAGACAGGTGAGGGGTGTATATACAGACAGATGAAGGGTGTATATACAGACATATGAGGGGTGTATATACAGACAGGTGAGGGGTGTATATACAGACAGATGAAGGGTGTATATATAGACATATGAGGGGTGTATATACAGACAGGTGAGGGGTGTATATACAGACAGATGAAGGGTGTATATATAGACATATGAGGGGTGTATATACAGACAGGTGAGGGGTGTATATACAGACATATGAAGGGTGTATGTGCAGACATATGAAGGGTGTATATACAGACATATGAGGGGTGTATATACAGACAGGTGAGGGGTGTATACACAGACAGATGAAGGGTGTATATATAGACATATGAGGGGTGTATATACAGACAGGTGAGGGGTGTATATACAGACAGATGAAGGGTGTATATATAGACAGATGAAGGGTGTATATACAGACAGATGAAGGGTGTATATACAGACATATGAGGGGTGTATATACAGACAGGTGAGGGGTGTATATACCGACAGGTGAAGGGTGTATATACAGACATATGAAGGGTGTATATACAGACAGGTGAGGGGTGTATATACAGACAGATGAAGGGTGTATATATAGACATATGAGGGGTGTATATACAGACAGGTGAGGGGTGTATATACAGACAGATGAAGGGTGTATATATAGACATATGAGGGGTGTATATACAGACAGGTGAGGGGTGTATATACAGACAGATGAAGGGTGTATATATAGACATATGAGGGGTGTATATACAGACAGGTGAGGGGTGTATATACAGACAGATGAAGGGTGTATATATAGACATATGAGGGGTGTATATACAGACAGATGAAGGGTGTATATATAGACATATGAGGGGTGTATATACAGACAGGTGAGGGGTGTATATACAGACAGGTGAGGGGTGTATATACAGACAGATGAAGGGTGTATGTACAGACATATGAAGGGTGTATATACAGACATATGAGGGGTGTATATACAGACAGGTGAGGGGTGTATATACAGACATATGAAGGGTGTATGTACAGACATATGAAGGGTGTATATACAGACATATGAGGGGTGTATATACAGACAGGTGAGGGGTGTATACACAGACAGATGAAGGGTGTATATATAGACAGATGAAGGGTGTATATACAGACAGGGGGCCGCTTACCATGCTGCAGCGCCCGGTCCTCAGTCTCTGGAGCTCTCACTGGCTCCGAACTGTCACTGAGCGGCTTTTTCTTAAAGGCAAAGTTGCATCATCCAGCAAAAAGGACAGCCCCGTGTTCAGGAGGTCCTCCCCCCCCCCCCCCCCCCCCCCCCAGCTCCTCCTGCTGCTGTCACTGAACGATCCGTCCATTGTACAGACTGTATGTGTGCAGAATACCAACTCTGCTCCCTCTGTGCTACTCAGACTGGGGGCTCTGCTCACCCTGTGCTATCCAGACTGGGGGCTCTGCTCTCCCTGTGCTATCCAGACTGAGGGCTCTTCTCACCCTGTGCTATCCAGACTGGGGGCTCTGCTCACCCTGTGCTATCCAGACTGGGGGCTCTGCTCACCCTGTGCTATCCAGACTGGGGGCTCTGCTCACCCTGTGCTATCTAGACCGGGGGCTCTGCTCACCCTGTGCTATCCAAACTGGGGGCTCTGCTCTCCCTGTGCTATCCAGACTGGGGGCTCTGCTCACCCTGTGCTATCCAGACTGGGGGCTCTGCTCCTCCTGTGCTATCCAGACTGGGGGCTCTGCTCACCCTGTGCTGTCCAGACTGGGGGCTCTGCTCACCCTGTGCTATCCAGACTGGAGGCTCTGCTCACCCTGTGCTATCCAGACTGGGGGCTCTGCTCACCCTGTGCTATCTAGACCGGGGGCTCTGCTCACCCTGTGCTATCCAGACTGGGGGCTCTGCTCACCCTGTGCTATCCAGACTGGGGGCTCTGCTCTCCCTGTGCTATCCAGACTGGGGGCTCTGCTCACCCTGTGCTATCCAGACTGGGGGCTCTGCTCTCCCTGTGCTATCCAGACTGAGGGCTCTTCTCACCCTGTGCTATCCAGACTGGGGGCTCTGCTCACCCTGTGCTATCCAGACTGGGGGCTCTGCTCACCCTGTGCTATCCAGACTGGGGGCTCTGCTTCTCCTGTGCTATCCAGACTGGGGGCTCTGCTCCCTCTGTACTATCCAGACTGGGGGCTCTGCTCCCTCTGTGCTATCCAGACTGGGGGCTCTGCTCCCTCTGTACTATCCAGACTGGGGGCTCTGCTCCTCCTGTGCTATCCAGACTGGGGGCTCTTCTCACCCTGTGCTATCCAGACTGGGGGCTCTGCTCCCTCTGTGCTATCCAGACTGGGGGCTCTGCTCCTCCTGTGCTATCCAGACTGGGGGCTCTGCTCCCTCTGTGCTATCCAGACTGGGGGCTCTTCTCACCCTGTGCTATCCAGACTGGGGGCTCTGCTCCTCCTGTGCTATCCAGACTGGGGGCTCTGCTCACCCTGTGCTATTCAGACTGGGGGCTCTGCTCACCCTGTGCTATTTAGACTGGGGGCTCTGCTCCTCCTGTGCTATCCAGACTGGGGGCTCTGCTCACCCTGTGCTATTCAGACTGGTTGGCTCTGCTCACCCTGTGCTATTCAGACTGGGGGCTCTGCTCCTCCTGTGCTATCCAGACTGGGGGCTCTGCTCCTCCTGTGCTATCCAGACTGGGGGCTCTGCTCACCCTGTGCTATTCAGACTGGGGGCTCTGCTCACCCTGTGCTATTCAGACTGGGGGCTCTGCTCCTCCTGTGCTATCCAGACTGGGGGCTCTGCTCCTCCTGTGCTATTCAGACTGGGGGCTCTGCTCACCCTGTGCTATCCAGACTGGGGGCTCTTCTCACCCTGTGCTATCCAGACTGGGGGCTCTGCTCCCTCTGTGCTATCCAGACTGGGGGCTCTGCTCCCTCTGTGCTATCCAGACTGGGGGCTCTGCTCCCTCTGTGCTATCCAGACTGGGGGCTCTGCTCCCTCTGTACTATCCAGACTGGGGGCTCTGCTCACCCTGTGCTATCCAGACTGGGGGCTCTGCTCCCTCTGTGCTATCCAGACTGGGGGCTCTGCTCCCTCTGTGCTATCCAGACTAGGGGCTCTGCTCACCCTGTGCTATCCAGACTGGGGGCTCTGCTCCTCCTGTGCTATCCAGACTGGGGGCTCTTCTCACCCTGTGCTATCCAGACTGGGGGCTCTGCTCCCTCTGTGCTATCCAGACTGGGGGCTCTGCTCCCTCTGTGCTATCCAGACTGGGGGCTCTTCTCACCCTGTGCTATCCAGACTGGGGGCTCTGCTCCTCCTGTGCTATCCAGACTGGGGGCTCTGCTCACCCTGTGCTATTCAGACTGGGGGCTCTGCTCACCCTGTGCTATTCAGACTGGGGGCTCTGCTCCTCCTGTGCTATCCAGACTGGGGGCTCTGCTCCTCCTGTGCTATCCAGACTGGGGGCTTTGCTCACCCTGTGCTATCCAGACTGGGGGCTCTGCTCACCCTGTGCTATTCAGACTGGGGGCTCTGCTCCTCCTGTGCTATCCAGACTGGGGGCTCTGCTCCTCCTGTGCTATTCAGACTGGGGGCTCTGCTCACCCTGTGCTATCCAGACTGGGGGCTCTGCTCCTCCTGTGCTATTCAGACTGGGGGCTCTGCTCCTCCTGTGCTATCCAGACTGGGGGCTCTGCTCACACTGTGCTATTCAGACTGGGGGCTCTGCTCCTCCTGTGCTATCCAGACTGGGGGCTCTGCTCCTCCTGTGCTATTCAGACTGGGGGCTCTGCTCACCCTGTGCTATCCAGACTGGGGGCTCTGCTCCCTCTGTGCTATCCAGACTGGGGGCTCTGCTCCCTCTGTGCTATCCAGACTGGGGGCTCTGCTCCCTCTGTGCTATCCAGACTGGGGGCTCTCTTCCTCCTGTGCTATCCAGACTGGGGGCTCTGCTCACCCTGTGCTATCCAGACTGGGGGCTCTGCTCACCCTGTGCTATTCAGACTGGGGGCTGTGCTCCTCCTGTGCTATCCAGACTGGGGGCTCTGCTCCTCCTGTGCTATCCAGACTGGGGGCTCTGCTCACCCTGTGCTATTCAGACTGGGGGCTCTGCTCACCCTGTGCTATTCAGACTGGGGGCTCTGCTCACCCTGTGCTATCCAGACTGGGGGCTCTGCTCACCCTGTGCTATCCAGACTGGGGGCTCTGCTCCTCCTGTGCTATCCAGACTGGGGGCTCTGCTCCTCCTGTGCTATCCAGACTGGGGGCTCTGCTCACCCTGTGCTATTCAGACTGGGGGCTCTGCTCACCCTGTGCTATTCAGACTGGGGGCTCTGCTCACCCTGTGCTATTCAGACTGGGGGCTCTGCTCACCCTGTGCTATTCAGACTGGGGGCTCTGCTCACCCTGTGCTATCCAGACTGGGGGCTCTGCTCACCCTGTGCTATCCAGACTGGGGGCTTCCATTCCCTGCACCAATCACCTTCCACCAGTCCCTGTACGGAGAACCTGTGTAACCAGTTCTGGAATAAGAAGCACAGAGGAGACATTCAGTTTTACTTTCACTTTCTTTGGCTTTGGGGGATTCTGTTGCAGTGTCAGCCTCCTGTCAGCAGAGGGAGGACTATAGACAGGAAAGCCTATAGACTTCTATGCAGGCACTGAGGATCATGGGAAATGAAGTCCAGGTCAGCAGTCATAGAATGGGACTTCTGGACCCCTAATCTACAGTTCCCAGAGAACCCTGAGGCAGAGGGGGTGTGGAAATAGCGGCATGCTTCCCCTTGGTGCCATGGGTGCACTTCGTGGCATTGTTACTGTTTGATGTGGAACAAAGTATCATCTTATTCCCAATGCTTGCTGCGGATCACACTGCATGCCGGGTTGTGCTTTTATTATTGTCAATGTATTTATTCTTTGCTTTCTTTTCTTACTATCCACCCCGTGTGACAATATAAGACTTGTCTTTACCAACTTGATTCTTGCTGATCGATTACCACCACTGGGCATCGGGTGTTGGCGGCGGTGTGCTTTGTGTATCTAGCCTGGTGTGTCAGAGGACCCATCCTAACCAGCGGCTCCTGCACCTGTCTACCAGCCAATGCACCCATCACCTGTATTACCAGTCCCTGGACCCAATTCCTGTGTTCTAGTCCCTGGACCCAATTCCTGTGTTCTAGTCCCTGGATCCAATACCTGTGTTCTAGTCCCTGGACCCAATACCTGTGTTCTAGTCCCTGGACCCAATACCTGTGTTCTAGTCCCTGGACCCAATACCTGTGTTCTAGTCCCTGGACCCAATACCTGTGTTCTAGTCCCTGGATCCGGTACCTGTGTTCTAGTCCCTGGACCCCATTCCTGTGTTCTAGTCCCTGGATCCGGTACCTGTGTTCTAGTCCCTGGACCCCATTCCTGTGTTCTAGTCTCTGGATCCGGTACCTGTGTTCTAGTCCCTGGATCCAATTCCTGTGTTCTAGTCCCTGGACCCAATACCTGTGTTCTAGTCCCTGGACTCAGGACTTGTGTTTTGGTCCCTGGACTCAGAACATGTGTTCTATTCCCTGGACCTGGTACTTGTGATCCGGCCCTTCTCCATGTCCTTCTCTGGCTCCCCCTGTTCTCCTCTGGCCCCCATCCGTGTCCTTGTCTGCCCTCTCCGTGTCCTTCTCCAGCCCCCTTGTTCTCCTCCGGCCCCCCTCCATGTCCTTCTCCAGCCCCCTTGTTCTCCTCCGGCCCCCCTCCATGTCCTTCTCCGGCCCCCTGTTTTTCTCCAGCCTCCCTCCGTGTCCTTCTCCGGCCCCCTGTTCTCCTCTGGCCCCCCTCCGTGTCCTTCTCTGACCCCCTGTTATCCTCTGGCCCCCCTCCGTGTCATTCTCCGACCCTCTGTTCTCCTCTGGCCCCCCTCCGTGTCCTTCTCTGCCCCCTCCATGTCCTTCTCTGGCCCCCTGTTCTTCTCCAGCCTCCCTCCGTGTCCTTCTCCAGGCCCCTGTTCTCCTCTGGCCCCCCTCCGTGTCCTTCTCTGGCCCACCTCCGTGTCCTTCTCTGGCCCACCTCTGTGTCCTTCTCTGGCCCCCATCCGTGTCTGCCCCCTCCGTGTCCTTCTCCAGCCCCCTTGTTCTCCTCCGGCCCACTACTGTGTCCTTCTCCGGCCCCCCTCCATGTCCTTCTCCGGCCCCCTGTTTTTCTCCAGCCTCCCTCCGTGTCCTTCTCCGGCCCCCTGTTCTCCTCTGGCCCCCCTCTGTGTCCTTCTCCGACCCCCTGTTCTCCTCTGGCCCCCCTCCGTGTCCTTCTCTGCCCCCTCCATGTCCTTCTCTGGCCCCCTGTTCTTCTCCAGCCTCCCTCCGTGTCCTTCTCCGGCCCCCTGTTCTCCTCTGGCCCACCTCCGTGTCCTTCTCTGGCCCACCTCTGTGTCCTTCTCTGGCCCACCTCCATGTCCTTCTCTGGCCCCCATCCGTGCCCTTGTCTGCCCCCTCCGTGTCCTTCTCCAGCCCCCTTGTTCTCCTCCAGCCCACCTCCATGTCCTTCTCCGGTCCCCCTCCGTGTCCTTCTTCGACCCCCCTCCATGTCCTTCTCCGGCCCCCTGTTCTTCTCCAGCCTCCCTCCGTGTCCTTCTCCGGCTCCCCCTGTTCTCCTCTGGCCCCCCTCCGTGTCCTAATCTGGCCCACCTCTGTGTCCTTCTCTGGCCCACCTCTGTGTCCTTCTCCGGCCCCCCTCCGTGTCCTTCTCCGGCCCCCTTGTTCTCCTCCGGCCCCCCTCCGTGTCCTTCTCCAGCCCCCTTGTTCTCCTCCAGCCCTCCTCCATGTCCTTCTCTGGCCCACCTCTGTGTCCTTCTCTGGCCCACCCCTGTGTCCTTCTCTGGCCCACCTCTGTGTCCTTCTCCGGCCCCCCTCCCTGTCCTTCTCCAGCCCCCTTGTTCTCCTCCGGCCCACCTCCATGTCCTTCTCCGGCCCCCCTCCGTGTCCTTCTCCGACCCCCTCCATGTCCTTCTCCAGCCCCCTGTTCTTCTCCAGCCTCCCTCCGTGTCCTTCTCCGGCTCCCCCTGTTCTCCTCTGGCCCCCCTCCGTGTCCTTCTCTGGCCCACCTCTGTGTCCTTCTCTGGCCCACCTCTGTGTCCTTCACCGGCCCCCCTCCGTGTCCCACTCTGGCCCCCTTGTTCTCCTCCGGCCCCCCTCCGTGTCCTTCTCCAGCCCCCTTGTTCTCCTCCAGCCCTCCTCCATGTCCTTCTCTGGCCCACCTCTGTGTCCTTCTCTGGCCCACCTCTGTGTCCTTCTCTGGCCCACCTTTGTGTCCTTCTCTGGCCCCCTGTTCTCTCAGGCCCCCCTTCGTGTCCTTCTCCAGCCCCCCTTCGTGTCCTTCTCCGGCCCCCCTTCATGTCCTTCTCCAGCCCACCTCCGTGTCCTTCTCCGGCCCCCCTGTTCTCCTCTGGCCCCCCTCCGTGTCCTTCTCTGGCCCACCTCTGTGTCCTTCTCTGGCCCACTTCCGTGTCCTTCTCTGGCCCCCATCCGTGTCCTTGTCTGCCCCCTCCATGTCCTTCTCCAGCCCCATTGTTCTCCTCCGGCCCTACTCCATGTCCTTCTCTGGCCCACCTCCATGTCCTTCTCCAACCCCCCTCCATGTCCTTCTCCGGCCCCCTGTTCTTCTCCAGCCTCCCTCCGTGTCCTTCTCCGGCTCCCCCTGTTCTCCTCTGGCCCCGCTCCGTGTCCTTCTCTGGCCCACCTGTGTCCTTCTCTGGCCCACCTCTGTGTCCTTCTCCGGCCCCCCTCCGTGTCCTTCTCCCGCCCCCTTGTTCTCTTCCGGCCCCCCTCCGTGTCCTTCTCCAGCCCCCTTGTTCTCCTCCAGCCCTCCTCCATGTCCTTCTCTGGCCCACCTCTGTGTCCTTCTCTGGCCCACCTCTGTGTCCTTCTCTGGCCCACCTTTGTGTCCTTCTCCGGCCCCCCTTCGTGTCCTTCTCCAGCCCACCTCTGTGTCCTTCTCCGGCCCCCCTCCGTGTCCTTCTCCCGCCCCCGTGTTCTCTTCCGGCCCCCCTCCGTGTCCTTTTCCAGCCCCCTTGTTCTCCTCCAGCCCTCCTCCATGTCCTTCTCTGGCCCACCTCTGTGTCCTTCTCTGGCCCACCTCTGTGTCCTTCTCTGGCCCCCCTTCGTGTCCTTCTCCAGCCCACCTCCGTGTCCTTCTCCGCCCCCCTGTTCTCTCAGGCCCCCATTCATGTCCTTCTCCAGCCCACCTCCGTGTCCTTCTCTGGCCCCCCTGTTCTCTCAGGTCCCCCTTCGTGTCCTTCTCTGGCCCCCCTTCATGTCCTTCTCCGGCCCCCCTTCGTGTCCTTCTCTGCCACCCCCCCCTCCCCGCCGACGGCTGGGGGGAGATCTGTCAGGATGGAGAACAGAGGAAGGGACCAGTAAAAATGTAATTTACCGGCCCCGTCCTTTTCTAAATTAGACATAGAGAGCGTTCGCGGAGCGCCACCTCCCTGAAATACATTTTTGCAGGTTGGGATGTCTGGAAGAGGGACCCGAGAAGAGGGGGATCCGGGCTGCTCTGTGCAAATTCACTGCAACAGAGCAGGTAAGTATAACATGTTTATTATTTTTATAGGGGAAAAAACGAGACTTTCACTTTAAAGGGAACCTGTCATTTCCAATAAGCGATCACATAAAACATCTGCTAGAGCAATATAGTTATACGAAAAAAAGAAAAACATAAAAAAATGAAAGAAACACACAAACAATGAAAAAGAAAATAGCAAACAATCCCCCCCTCCCCCCACGTACATACTATAACTGCATGATTTGGGTGCAAAGCAATTATTGTGTAACACATGCTGGGAATCGCCGTGCATGCCGCAGTGAGAGCAATCATTCATCTAAGCAGGGGTCTCCAAACATTCTAAACAAAGGGCCGGTTTATTGTCCTTCAGACTCTTGGAGGGCCGGACTTTGGCCAGCGGGGGGTGGAAAATTTCCTAGCATCAGTGGGACTAAACATATGGTATTAGGTGGTGATATAGTGCCCCATTGTTGGTATCATAGGGAGGAATAGTGCCCCATTAGTGGTGTCAGTGGGTGAAATGGTGCTCCACTGTCGGTGTCAGATGTCAGAATAGTGTCTCGTATCAGTGGGAGGGATACTGGCCCAAGGGCCGGATAAAGGCACGCAAAGGGCCGCATCCGGCCCTCGGGCCGCAGTTTGTAGACCACTGATCTAAAGTGATGACCTGTAAAGACTTTAAGGCATCGGCTAGGAACAATTATGGGTGTTGAAATTTGTCACTGTTTTAAGGGGAAAGCAGAATTTTAAGGATTGACATGTATGGTATCTATTTACTCGATGCATCGATCTCATCTTTATTATTTTACCAGAAAATTTTTGGTATTATATTGTGTTTGTGTGTGCTAAAAATAAATAAATATGGATTTGATAAATAAGTTGTGCTAATATTGTGTACCACCCATGCTGGTAGGTGTAGCACTCACTTGCTGGAGTCTCCCCACACATTCCTTGAAGCGGCCGGGGTCCCTGCTCTCAGCTGAAGGCTGTGGTCCCAAGAGGAAGATCTCCTCCCCAGACTGGGCTATTTATGTCCTCACCCAGCATTCTTCTCTCTCCCAGCCGGCTGGAACTTGTAGTCTGCAGCAGCACTGGCTCCAATGCAAATCCTGACTCTCTGGACCACATGTCCCACAATCCCCTGCTTTCAGTAGTGGTCTCTCTCTCTCTCTCTCTCTCTCTGCATTCAGGAAATGATGACACAATGTCCAGGCTGAACACTAGAGGGAAACAAGCTGACTGCAGCCTTTGTTACAGAATGTCCCACGATGACACAGCACCTGGCTACATGTACAGCCACCTTGTTAGATAAAAGCTGTTTGATCATTCAGTGACGTGGAAATACAGGAAGATCCAGCTTTTTTTTCTCCTGCATCTGTCAGAGATCCCGGGGGAAATATATAGGAATTCTATCATCTGTCACTTGGTGAATGCAGCTAAAGCATGCAACCCGCTTAAGTGGAAACAGAAACAACCCCCGACAGGGAGTATGTGGCTTAAAGCGGAGGTCCCCCCTGAAAAAATGTTTACACTAAAATTCATTAAAAATAAATAAACAAATTAATAGAAAAAAAAAAATTATACTCACCCGAAATGCCCGTTGCTATGCGGAAGTCCCCTAATCTGCCTCTAATGTGACTCTTCCTTGTCCTCGGATTGAGAACTTCCGCTTCCTCTTCTTGTGAATGGGGTGCGCTGCCCTTCTGGGAACTGTGTGTATCCCAGGAGGCAAGCCGCCCATTCACAAAGCGCCGTGCGAGTGGCGCATGCTCAGTAGGAAACGGGCAGTGAAGCCGTAAGGCCTGTTTTCCTTAGTCAGGATGGAGGAGCCCGGGACCTGCCAGCAGAGATCGATTGCCGTCGCGGGCCTGACATCGTGGGCGAGTAGGACAGGTAAGTGTCCTTATTAAAAGTCAGCAGCTACACTGTTCAAGAACCAGCAAGAAAATTGCTGGCAGAGAAAACCGGTTGTGTGTACGCGGCTTTCAGGTTCCTTTTCGAGAAAACTGGCCAGAATCTCGACGAGAAAAATAGAGAACCTGCTCTCTATTTTCTCGTCGGGAAACCCGAGCGTGTGTACGCTTACCTGTCGCCGTGGAAACCCGCGCATGCTCAAAATGACTTTGACGCATGCTCGGTAGCTTCCTAGGTATAGGTAGGGTGAAGCAAGATGGCGGCGGCGGTGGCGGCATTGAATGGGACGAGCGCACGCTTGTCGTAGTCGATGACGTCACCGCGTTCGTTCCATTCAAAAGAACGGCGGTCCTTTGGAATGGAGCGTGTGTACACTCGGCCGGGACAAGGTTCTTCTTTTTTTTTTTTTTTTTTTTTTTTCTTCGGGGAGGGGGGAGGGGGGTTTCGGACTATTCCCCCCCCCTTTTTTTTTCCTTTTTTTTTCTTCGGGGAGGGGGGTTTCGGACTATTCCCCCCCTTTTTTTTTTCCTTTTTTTTTCTTCGGGGAGGGGGGGGGGGGTAAGGAAAAGCAGGGGAAATGGATCATAAACAGAAGCTGCAGCCGGAATACTGAGAGGTAGTGGTAGTACCCAGGCCGGGTCCGGGGGAAGCGTCTCTCTCCCGACGCGGCGTTGGGGCAACAATAGGGAGGCTGGAAAATAGAGGGTAAGGTCATTGCATAGATTATTCTACCTGTCCATTTCCTTTTCGGCTTCCCGCCCTCCATCTGGGGTTATTCTCCTATCCATTATTATTTGAGAGTATGGGAAGATCAGACAGGAGTAGAGGGAATTGAATGTAATGAGTTATTAATATGTTTTCTTTTTGGCTGGCTGTATGTACAGAAATGAAATGTTATATATACAGTAGGATTGTTCATTTTTCCCCTGTTATTGAAAACAAAAATAAAGAAATTATATTAAAAAAAAAGCTGTTCGATCAGTGCCGCGGACTAGAGCCGGCAGCTCTGATCAGTGTGTCCTGATGACGGTAAAGTGTCACACAGTGACTCAATGGGAGTGATTCCTCCGTCCATCTCAAATGTTTGGATTGGAGATTATCGGGGTTTTTTTCCAGTCAACCTGCTGGTTTAACAAAAAACAAACAAAAAAAAACCGAATGTATGTGCTGCCTAAGGTACCGTGATGCCGTACTGTATGTCTACACAAGAGTTACATTTTCGGTGCACCAAAACCTCGCCGAAATAAAGGTTTTTATGTTGGCATAACAAAGCTAATTGTCCCCCTGAGCACCACCAACTACGATCTGGACTTCACCTTTTCCACTGACTGCAATTTGGCAAATCTTGCTGAAATTTCCAAATTTTCTCAGGAAATTTTGGGGGAATGGAAATTAATTTAGGCTGTAAATTCCTCTTTCCTCTATAACCCTAAGTTGATCAGAGTCTGGTTTATGTTGTAGCGCCCTCCTGGTGAGACTTCTAGGCAAACTTCGTTTTTGGCTGCATTGTAATTTGTGGAGTGGCGGTTGATTGGTTTGGTCTACTCATGATTCCTAAGCTGAGGGTTTGATTGTTTCCCCCTTGACTCTGGAAGGGGGGGGGGGAAAGCATAGGGAGGGAGATTCAAAGGATCATCTGAGCATACCTCCCATCCCAAAATGTAGCTGCGGGACATGCGGGGGGGGGGGGGTGGGCCACAGACTGCCGCCGATCACCGGGGGGGGGGGGGGACACAGGGTGGCATCTTCTCTTACCTCCTCCTCCCTTGCTAACTCTACTGCCTCCTCTTCCTGTGTGGGAATGTAGCCTCTCTCGCGTGACTGCGGGAAGGAAGTGGCTAAGTCCCACAGAATCCATGCAGGTTAGGAGGTATGTCTGAGTATTGATCACGCCCTGGCCAATCCCTGGAAAGAGAGCACCCAGGAGGTGGAGGTGGCTGGGGAGGTGATAAATAAGAGCAGACCTCTCTTTCCTTGTCAGGGAGGGTTCCAGTCAGTGCCTGGACAAGGTCATCTAGTGCCCAGGGCAAACATGCCAAGTTGCGCCCCCTTCATGATATATGAGCATTATGTGCCAGCAAAAATGCCCCCCCCCCAAAACAAATAAATAAAAATCAAGCAATAATCTACATGTTTACCCCCTAAGCATAAATTCCCCCTCCTGCCAGTACAAATCTACTCCCCTGCTGAAATATCCCCTCCCCCCCATCCTCCCCAGCTCAGATCCTCTCATTCCGCATAAGCTCCCAGCACAATTCCCCCAGAAAAAACTAGCACAAATCCCCCTCCTGAAAACAATTTCCCCTCCTAGCACATATCACCCCCCCCCACTATATTATCTTTTCTAGCACAAACACCCCCCCAATCCCCCCTCCTAGCACAAATCTTCTTCCCCATCCCTCCTCTCAATACAAATCCCCCCCCAAATCACCACTCCTAGCACGCCTCCCCTAAATTCCCCTCCTAGAACAGTTCTTACTTCCTGTTGCTCCCCTAATTCACCCTCCCAACGCAAATCCCCTCCCCCAATCTCCTTGATACCGCAGTGCTCAGGACAGCCTCCCCTTTTGCCTTCCCCTTGTCCTGACCCTGGTTCCAGTACTCAGTGGTCTTTCTCCAAGGGGCAGCAGCCCCCGAAGACAAAAAACAACTATCTGGGCTTCAGCACCTTATGCATTAAGCGACAAGGGAGGACAGCTAAAAAAAGGGGATACCTTCTGAGGACACTGTTTCAGAGTCTGGGTCTGGAGGGGGACTTTCTTATTTCCCTCTTGAAATATCTGTGGAGACTGGGTGGCAGACGGCTCAGAGGGCACTGTGAGTAAGGATCTTATTGTGGATAATTGCATAGAAGTGTAAGGAGAACAAGTTGCTAACAATTGCCCTATGGCCTACAGCTGCGGGCCTTAGATATACCGACAACTACCTCCAGAGAAGCTGCTATTGAAAGTATAGTGAAGATAGTTCTCATGCAGTTGTTGATGCTGGAGTATCCGGTGACCCTAAACTCCTCTCCTGCTAGAGTTTCTGAGCTCTAAATCCTAAAAGCACATCCCCTACACTGCACTTTAATTGCTGGTGTGCTTGTGTGACTGGTGATCTCCGTACTGCTAAAGGGAGAACCTGTCTGTTTCCAATGGCTCTTTGAGGCTCCATTACCACCTCAGGGGTTTGCAGCTCGAAGCTCCAAAACGCTGGAGGAGAAAAAAAAATCAATGATTCTCTATGGAGACAGTTCACTTCTCCACTACAAGTCACCTGATGCCAAACGCCTAAAGCTCAAAAAAGTTCTGGAGCCTTCAGAATTAGGGTAATGCCAGTCTTCAGGAATAGGGTAATGATAGTATTCAGGAACAGGGTAACGGTAGTCTTCAGGAACGGGGTAATGGCAGTCTTCAGGAACAGGGTAATGGTAGTCTTCAGGAACAGGGTAATGGTAGTCTTCAGGAACAGGGTAATGGTAGTCTTCAGGAACAGGGTAATGGTAGTCTTCAGGAATAGGGTAACGGTAGTCTTCAGGAACAGGGTAATGGCAGTCTTCAGGAACAGGGTAATGGTAGTATTCAGGAACAGGGTAACGGTAGTCTTCAGGAATAGGGTAACGGTAGTATTCAGGAACAGGGTAACGGTAGTCTTCAGGAATAGGGTAACGGTAGTCTTCAGGAACAGGGTAATGGTAGTATTCACTCTTTAGGAATAGGGTAATGGTAGTCTTCATTCTTCAGGAACAGGGTAACGGTAGTATTCAGGAACAGTATAATGGCAGTCTTCAGGAACAGGGTAACGGTAGTCTTCAGGAATAGGGTAATGGTAGTCTTCAGGAACAGGGTAATGGTAGTTTTCAGGAACAGGGTAATGGTAGTATTCACTCTTTAGGAATAGGGTAATGGTAGTCTTCATTCTTCAGGAACAGGGTAACGGTAGTATTCAGGAACAGTATAATGGCAGTCTTCAGGAACAGGGTAACGGTAGTCTTCAGGAATAGGGTAATGGTAGTCTTCAGGAACAGGGTAATGGTAGTCTTCAGGAACAGGGTAATGGTAGTATTGAGGAACAGGGTAATGGTAGTATTCACTCTTCAGGAATAGGGTAATAGTAGTCTTCACTCCTCAGGAACAGGGTAATGGTAGTCTTCACTCTTCAGGAATAGGGTAATGGTAGTCTTCAGGAATAGGGTAACGATAGTCTTCAGGAACAGAGTAATTGTAGTCTTCAGGAACAGGGTAATGGCAGTCTTCAGGAACAGGTTAACGGTAGTCTTTTTAGGAATAGGGTAACGGTAGTCTTCAGGAATAGGGTAATGGTAGTTTTCAGGAACAGGGTAATGGTAGTATTCACTCTTTAGGAATAGGGTAATGGTAGTCTTCACTCTTCAGGAATAGGGTAATGGTAGTCTTCAGGAACAGGGTAATGGTAGTCTTCAGGAATAGGGTAACGATAGTCTTCAGGAACAGGGTAGCGGTAGTCTTCAGGAACAGGGTAGCGGTAGTCTTCAGGAATAGGGTAATGGTAGTCTTCAGGAAAAGGGTAATGCTAGTCTTCAGGAACAGGGTAACGGTAGTCTTCAGGAACAGGGTAATGGTAGTCTTCACTCTTCAGGAATAGGGTAATGGTAGTCTTTTTAGGAATAGGGTAACGGTAGTCTTCAGGAATAGGGTAATGCTAGCTTCAGGAACAGGGTAAAGGTAGTCTTCAGGAACAGGGTAATGGTAGTCTTCACTCTTCAGGAATAGGGTAATGGTAGTCTTCACTCTTCAGGAATAGGGTAATGGTTGTCTTCAGGAATAGGGTAATGGTAGTCTTTTTAGGAATAGGGTAACAGTAGTCTTCAGGAACAGGGTAATGGTAGTCTTCACTCTTCAGGAACAGGGTAACGGTAGTCTTCAGGAACAGGGTAACGGTAGTCTTCAGGAACAGGGTAATGGTAGTCTTTTTAGGAATAGGGTAATGGTAGCATTCAGGAATGGAGTAATGGTAGTCTTCAGGAACAGGGTAACGGTAGTCTTCAGGAATAGGGTAATGGTAGTCTTCAGGAACAGGGTAATGGTAGCCTTCAGGAATAGGGTAACAATAGTCTTCAGGAACAGGGTAGCGGTAGTCTTCAGGAATAGGGTAATGGTAGTCTTCAGGAAAAGGGTAATGCTAGTCTTCAGGAACAGGGTAACGGTAGTCTTCAGGAACAGGGTAATGGTAGTCTTCACTCTTCAGGAATAGGGTAATGGTAGTCTTTTTAGGAATAGGGTAACGGTAGTCTTTAGGAATAGGGTAATGCTAGCTTCAGGAACAGGGTAACGGTAGTCTTCAGGAACAGGGTAATGGTAGTCTTCACTCTTCAGGAATAGGGTAATGGTAGTCTTCACTCTTCAGGAACAGGGTAATGGTAGTCTTCACTCTTCAGGAACAGGGTAACGGTAGTCTTCAGGAACAGGGTAACGGTAGTCTTCAGGAACAGGGTAATGGTAGTCTTTTTAGGAATAGGGTAATGGTAGCATTCAGGAATGGAGTAATGGTAGTCTTCAGGAACAGGGTAACGGTAGTCTTCAGGAATAGGGTAATGGTAGTCTTCAGGAATAGGGTAATGGTAGTCTTTAGGAATAGGGTAACGATAGTCTTCAGGAACAGGGTAACGATAGTCTTCAGAAATAGGGTAATGGTAGTCTTCAGGAAAAGGGTAACGGTAGTCTTCAGGAAAAGGGTAACGGTAGTCTTCAGGAATAGGGTAACGGTAGTCTTCAGGAATAGGGTAATGGTAGTCTTCAGGAACAGGGTAATGTAGTCTTCAGGAATAGGGTAATGGTAGTCTTCAGGTATAGGGTAATGGTAGTCTTCAGGAACAGGGTAATGTAGTCTTCAGGAATAGGGTAATGGTAGTCTTCAGGAACAGGGTAATGTAGTCTTCAGGAATAGGGTAGTGGTAGTCTTCAGGAACAGGGTAATGTAGTCTTCAGGAATAGGGTAATGGTAGTCTTCAGGAACAGGGTAATGGTAGTCTTCAGGAACAGGGTAATGTAGTCTTCAGGAATAGGGTAATGGTAGTCTTCAGGAATAGGGTAACGGTAGTCTTCAGGAACAGGGTAATGTAGTCTTCAGGAATAGGGTAATGGTAGTCTTCAGGAATAGGGTAACGGTAGTCTTCAGGAACAGGGTACTGTAGTCTTCAGAAACAGGGTAATGGTAGTCTTCAGGAACAGGGTAATGTAGTCTTCAGGAATAGGGTAATGGTAGTCTTCAGGAATAGGGTAACGGTAGTCTTCAGGAACAGGGTAACGGTAGTCTTCAGGAATAGGGTAACGGTAGTCTTCAGGAACAGGGTAATGTAGTCTTCAGGAACAGGGTAATGTAGTCTTCAGGAACAGGGTAACGGTAGTCTTCAGGAATAGGGTAACGGTAGTCTTCAGGAACAGGGTAATGTAGTCTTCAGGAACAGGGTAATGTAGTCTTCAGGAATAGGGTAATCGCAGTCTTCAGGAATAGGGTAATGGTAGTCTTCAGGAATAGGGTAACGGTAGTCTTCAGGAACAGGGTAATGTAGTCTTCTGGAATAGGGTAGTGGTAGTCTTCAGGAACAGGGTAATGTAGTCTTCAGGAACAGGGTAATGTAGTCTTCAGGAATAAGGTAATGGTAGTCTTCAGGAATAGGGTAACGGTAGTCTTCAGGAACAGGGTAATGTAGTCTTCAGGAATAGGGTAACGGTAGTCTTCAGGAACAGGGTAATGGTAGTCTTCAGGAATAGGGTAACGGTAGTCTTCAGGAACAGGGTAACGGTAGTCTTCAGGAACAGGGTAATCACAGTCTTCAGGAATAGGGTAACGGTAGTCTTCAGGAACAGGGTAATGTAGTCTTCAGGAATAGGGTAACGGTAGTCTTCAGGAACAGGGTAATGGTAGTCTTCAGGAATAGGGTAACGGTAGTCTTCAGGAACAGGGTAACGGTAGTCTTCAGGAACAGGGTAACGGTAGTCTTCAGGAACAGGGTAACGGTAGTCTTCACTCTTCAGGAATAGGGTGATGGTAGTCTTCACTCTTCAGGAACAGGGTAACGGTAGTCTTCACTCTTCAGGAATAGGGTAACGGTAGTCTTCACTCTTCAGGAACAGGGTAACGGTAGTCTTCACTCTTCAGGAATAGGGTGATGGTAGTCTTCACTCTTCAGGAATAGGGTAACGGTAGTCTTCAGGAACAGGGTAACGGTAGTCTTCAGGAACAGGGTAATCGCAGTCTTCAGGAACAGGGTAACGGTAGTCTTCAGGAACAGGGTAATGTAGTCTTCAGGAATAGGGTAACGGTAGTCTTCAGGAACAGGGTAATGGTAGTCTTCAGGAACAGGGTAACGGTAGTCTTCAGGAACAGGGTAACGGTAGTCTTCAGGAACAGGGTAACGGTAGTCTTCAGGAACAGGGTAACGGTAGTCTTCAGGAACAGGGTAACGGTAGTCTTCACTCTTCAGGAATAGGGTAACGGTAGTCTTCACTCTTCAGGAACAGGGTAACGGTAGTCTTCACTCTTCAGGAACAGGGTAACGGTAGTCTTCACTCTTCAGGAACAGGGTAACGGTAGTCTTCACTCTTCAGGAATAGGGTGATGGTAGTCTTCACTCTTCAGGAATAGGGTAACGGTAGTCTTCACTCTTCAGGAATAGGGTGATGGTAGTCTTCACTCTTCAGGAACAGGGTAACGGTAGTCTTCACTCTTCAGGAATAGGGTAACGGTAGTCTTCACTCTTCAGGAATAGGGTAACGGTAGTCTTCACTCTTCAGGAATAGGGTGATGGTAGTCTTCACTCTTCAGGAATAGGGTAACGGTAGTCTTCACTCTTCAGGAATAGGGTGATGGTAGTCTTCACTCTTCAGGAACAGGGTAACGGTAGTCTTCACTCTTCAGGAATAGGGTAACGGTAGTCTTCACTCTTCAGGAATAGGGTAACGGTAGTCTTCACTCTTCAGGAATAGGGTGATGGTAGTCTTCACTCTTCAGGAATAGGGTAACGGTAGTCTTCACTCTTCAGGAATAGGGTGATGGTAGTCTTCACTCTTCAGGAACAGGGTAACGGTAGTCTTCACTCTTCAGGAATAGGGTAACGGTAGTCTTCACTCTTCAGGAACAGGGTAATCGCAGTCTTCAGGAATAGGGTGATAGTAGCCTCCAGCACTGAATGGGAACCTTGGCTGTGGTAGGAAGCGGCTGTCCTGACTTTATTGATCAAAAACAAAATAACAATCTAACCAGATAAAGACCAACTCCGCCCAAACCTGATGTGCCGGTATTTCTTTGGCAGCCAATATGGTGACAGGCTGGATTTCATGCAGAGGTTGGCGGTGAGATCTTCCCACCAGAATTCCTAATTCCAATTATTTGCTGACTCAGCCTCATCACAGCCAAATGATGGCCCCTCCCCCCAGCCTTAGACCCTACAAAATAAAGATCAGGGCTTGACGAATTTGCTTTGAATCCAAGAGCCAGATAAAAAAGTTAGGAGCCAGTTTTTTTTAAATCAGCTGCCTGGCACCCGAAACTGCATGTCTGGGGCGTCAGGCAATCGGAATTGCTCACACCTGGTGCCAAGCCCAGACTGGGACAAAAAGTAGCCCGGGCATTTTAGAAAGGGCAGCCCAGACTCCGCTTCTTTTTTTTACCTAATGCTACAATGGCAGAGACACAACTACTTCCAGGAAATCTCCCCATTGTGGGAGGGGCAGAGACACAAACTACTTCCAGGAAATCTCCCCATTGTGGGAGGGGCAGAGACACAACTACTGCAGGAAATCTCCTCATTGTGGGAGGGGCAGAGACACAACTACTTCCAGGAAATCTCCCCATTGTGGGAGGGGCAGAGACACAAACTACTTCCAGGAAATCTCCCCATTGTGGGAGGGGCAGAGACACAAACTACTTCCAGGAAATCTCCCCATTGTGGGAGGGGCAGAGGCACAACTACTGCAGGAAATCTCCCCATTGTGGGAGGGGCAGAGACACAAACTACTTCAGGGAAATCTTATCATTGTGGGAGGGGCAGAGACACAAACTACTTCAGGGAAATCTTATCATTGTGGGAGGGGCAGAGACACAAACTACTGCAGGAAATCTCACCATTGTGGGAGGGGCAGAGACACAAACTACTGCAGGAAATCTCCCCATTGTGGGAGGGGCAGAGACACAACTACTGCAGGAAATCTCCCCATTGTGGGAGGGGCAGAGACACAAACTACTGCAGGAAATCTCCTCATTGTGGGAGGGGCAGAGACACAACTACTGCAGGAAATCTCCCCATTGTGGGAGGGGCAGAGACACAACTACTGCAGGAAATCTCACCATTGTGGGAGGGGCAGAGACACAAACTACTGCAGGAAATCTCACCATTGTGGGAGGGGCAGAGACACAAACTACTGCAGGAAATCTCCCCATTGTGGGAGGGGCAGAGACACAAACTACTGCAGGAAATCTCCTCATTGTGGGAGGGGCAGAGACACAACTACTGCAGGAAATCTCCCCATTGTGGGAGGGGCATAGACACAAACTACTGCAGGAAATCTCACCATTGTGGGAGGGGCAGAGACACAAACTACTGCAGGAAATCTCCCCATTGTGGGAGGGGCATAGACACAATCTACTGCAGGGAAATCTCCCCATCGTGGGAGGGGCAGAGACACAAACTACTACAGGAAATCTCCCCATTGTGGGAGGGGCAGAGACACAAACTACGGCAGGAAATCTCCCCATTGTGGGAGGGGCAGAGACACAACTACTTCCAGGAAATCTCCCCATTGTGGGAGGGGCAGAGAGACAAACTACTGCAGGAAATCTCCCCATTGTGGGAGGGGCAGAGAGACAAACTACTGCAGGGAAATCTCCCCATTGTGGGAGGAGCAGAGACACAAACTACTGGGGGAAATCTCCCCATCGTGGGAGGGGCAGAGACACAAACTACTGGGGGAAATCTCCCCATCGTGGGAGGGGCAGAGACACAAACTACTGCAGGAAATCTCCCCATTGTGGGAGGGGCAGAGACACAAACTACTGCAGGAAATCTCCTCATTGTGGGAGCGGCAGAGACACAAACTACTGCAGGAAATCTCCCCATTGTGGGAGGGGCAGAGAGACAAACTACTGCAGGAAATCTCCCCATTGTGGGAGGGGCAGAGAGACAAACTACTGCAGGGAAATCTCCCCATTGTGGGAGGAGCAGAGACACAAACTACTGGGGGAAATCTCCCCATTGTGGGAGGGGCAGAGACACAAACTACTGGGGGAAATCTC
This sequence comes from Rana muscosa, assembly GCA_029206835.1. Lineage (NCBI taxonomy): Eukaryota > Metazoa > Chordata > Amphibia > Anura > Ranidae > Rana > Rana muscosa. The sequence goes on from CM055120.1 coordinate 3,476,948, forward strand.
CCCATTGTGGGAGGGGCAGAGACACAAACTACTGGTGGAAATCTCCCCAATTTGGGAGGGGCAGAGACACAAACTACTGCAGTAGACCTACAACCCTCCCTGTCATACATGGCCTTTAAGTTATGTGGTCAGGGCCGGTGTTCTGCCGAGCTGGTTCCGCCTATTGATATGGTTCCGAGCTCGACTGCGCAGGCGCAATCCGAGGCGACGGAATTCTCCGAGCGTGAACAGCTGTTCGGCAGCTGTAGACGCACTCGCTCCCGATGCTAGAGGAACCAGCTCGACAAGAAAGCGGCGGGGGCGGAGACCGGGACACGCCGCTCTATAGGGCAGCATTAAACAAGTTGATGGCCGGGTGACACGCCGCTCTGTACACATTTAAAAAAAATACCGAGCGGCATATCACCCGGCCATCAACTTGTTTAATGGTGCCCTATAGAGCGGCATGTCCCAGTCTCCGCCCCCGCCGCTTTCTGCACGGCGTGTATCCTCAGGAGCGAGTGCGTCCACAGCTGACGAACAGCTGTAGATGTTCATAGATTTCCGTGTGTTCCGAGTGTGCATGCGCAGTCGAGCTCGGAACCATGTCGATAGGGGAACTAGGTCGACAAGACACCGGCGCAAGCCATAGGCAGCCGAAGCAGCCGCTTGAGGGTGCCAGGAGGGGGAGGGCAGTAAAATTTGTGATTTACACAAGTCCCAGCAATAAGGGAAATCTATGGACTCTGATGTAAGGTGGGCACTCTGGTGTAAGGGATTTGTATGTAAGGAGGGACTCTGGGAACCCTGACCTATAGGGAAGTGCTGGGGACTGTGATGTTAGGTGGGCCTCTGGGAACCCTGACCTATAGGGAACTGCTAGTGACTGGGATGTAAGGGGGGACTCTGGGAATCCTGACCTATAGGGAAGTGCTAGGGACTGTGATGGAAGGGGTCAGTCTGGGAACCCTGACCTAGAGGAAAATGCTGGGGACAGTGATGTAAGGGGGCAGTCTGTGAACCCTGACCTGTAGGGAAATGCTGGGGACTGTGATGTAAGGGGGCACTCTGGGAACCCTGACCTGTAGGGAAGTGCTAGGGACTGTGATCTAAGAGGGGACTCTCGGAACCCTGACCTGTAGGGAAATGCTAGGGACTGTGATGTAAGGGGGGACTCTGGGAACCCTGACCTATAGGAAAATGCTGGGGACTGTGATGTATGGGGGCAGTCTGGGAACCCTGACCTATAGAGAAGTCCTAGGGACTGTGATCTAAGAGGGGACTCTCGGAACGCTGACCTATAGGGAAATGCTGGGGACTGTGATGTATGGGGGCACTCTGGGAACCCTGACCTATAGAGAAGTCCTAGGGACTGTGATCTAAGAGGGGACTCTCGTAACGCTGACCTATTGGGAAATGCTGGGGACTGTGATGTAAGGGGGCACTCTGGGAATCCTGACCTGTAGGGAAATGCTGGGGACAGTGATGTAAGGGGGCAGTCTGTGAACCCTGACCTGTAGGGAAATGCTAGGGACTGTGATGTAAGGGGGCAGTCTGGGAAACCTGACCTATAGGAAAATGCTGGGGACTGTGATGTAAAGGGGGCACTCTGGGAACCCTGACCTGTAGGAAAATGCTGGGGACAGTGATGTAAGGGGGCAGTCTGGGAACCCTGACCTATAGGAAAATGCTGGGGACTGTGATGTAAGGGGGCACTCTGGGAACCCTGACCTATAGAGAAGTCCTAGGGACTGTGATCTAAGAGGGGACTCTCGGAACGCTGACCTATAGGGAAATGCTGGGGACTGTGATGTATGGGGGCACTCTGGGAACCCTGACCTATAGAGAAGTCCTAGGGACTGTGATCTAAGAGGGGACTCTCGGAACGCTGACCTGTAGGGAAATGCTGGGGACAGTGATGTAAGGGGGCACTCTGGGAACCCTGACCTGTAGGGAAATGCTGGGGACAGTGATGTAAGGGGGCACTCTGGGAACCCTGACCTGTAGGGAAATGCTGGGGACTGTGATGTAAGGGGGCAGTCTGGGAACCCTGACCTGTAGGGAAGTGTTAGGGACAGTGATGTAAGGGGGCAGTCTGGGAACCCTGACCTGTAGGGAAGTGCTAGGGACTGTGATGTAAGGGGACAGTCTGTGAACCCTGACCTGTAGGGAAGTACTAGGGACTGTGATGTAAGGGGGCAGTCTGGGAACCCTGACCTGTAGGGAAGTGCTAGGGACTGTGATGTAAGGGGGCAGTCTGGGAACCCTGACCTGTAGGAAAGTGCTAGGGACTGTGATATAAGGGGGCAGTCTGGGAACCCTGACCTGTAGGGAAGTGCTAGGGACTGTGATGTAAGGGGGGACTCTGGGAACCCTGACCTATAGGAAAATGCTGGGGACTGTGATGTATGGGGGCAGTCTGGGAACCCTGACCTATAGAGAAGTCCTAGGGACTGTGATCTAAGAGGGGACTCTCGGAACGCTGACCTATAGGGAAATGCTGGGGACTGTGATGTATGGGGGCACTCTGGGAACCCTGACCTATAGAGAAGTCCTAGGGACTGTGATCTAAGAGGGGACTCTCGGAACGCTGACCTATTGGGAAATGCTGGGGACTGTGATGTAAGGGGGCACTCTGGGAATCCTGACCTGTAGGGAAATGCTGGGGACAGTGATGTAAGGGGGCACTCTGGGAACCCTGACCTGTAGGAAAGTGCTAGGGACTGTGATGTAAGGGGACAGTCTGGGAACCCTGACCTGTAGGAAAGTGCTAGGGACTGTGATATAAGGGGGCAGTCTGTGAACCCTGACCTGTAGGGAAATGCTAGGGACTGTGATGTAAGGGGGCAGTCTGGGAAACCTGACCTATAGGAAAATGCTGGGGACTGTGATGTAAAGGGGGCACTCTGGGAACCCTGACCTGTAGGAAAATGCTGGGGACAGTGATGTAAGGGGGCAGTCTGGGAACCCTGACCTATAGGAAAATGCTGGGGACTGTGATGTAAGGGAGCACTCTGGGAACCCTGACCTATAGAGAAGTCCTAGGGACTGTGATCTAAGAGGGGACTCTCGGAACGCTGACCTATAGGGAAATGCTGGGGACTGTGATGTAAGGGGTCACTCTGGGAACCCTGACCTGTAGGGAAATGCTGGGGACAGTGATGTAAGGGGGCACTCTGGGAACCCTGACCTGTAGGGAAATGCTGGGGACTGTGATGTAAGGGGGCAGTCTGGGAACCCTGACCTGTAGGGAAGTGCTAGGGACTGTGATGTAAGGGGGCAGTCTGGGAACCCTGACCTGTAGGGAAGTGCTAGGGACTGTGATATAAGGGGGCAGTCTGGGAACCCTGACCTGTAGGGAAGTGCTAGGGACTGTGATGTAAGGGGGGACTCTGGGAACCCTGACCTATAGGAAAATGCTGGGGACTGTGATGTATGGGGGCAGTCTGGGAACCCTGACCTATAGAGAAGTCCTAGGGACTGTGATCTAAGAGGGGACTCTCGGAACGCTGACCTATTGGGAAATGCTGGGGACTGTGATGTATGGGGCACTCTGGGAACCCTGACCTATAGAGAAGTCCTAGGGACTGTGATCTAAGAGGGGACTCTCGGAACGCTGACCTATTGGGAAATGCTGGGGACTGTGATGTAAGGGGGCACTCTGGGAATCCTGACCTGTAGGGAAATGCTGGGGACAGTGATGTAAGGGGGCAGTCTGTGAACCCTGACCTGTAGGGAAATGCTAGGGACTGTGATGTAAGGGGGCAGTCTGGGAAACCTGACCTATAGGAAAATGCTGGGGACTGTGATGTAAAGGGGGCACTCTGGGAACCCTGACCTGTAGGAAAATGCTGGGGACAGTGATGTAAGGGGGCAGTCTGGGAACCCTGACCTATAGGAAAATGCTGGGGACTGTGATGTAAGGGGGCACTCTGGGAACCCTGACCTATAGAGAAGTCCTAGGGACTGTGATCTAAGAGGGGACTCTCGGAACGCTGACCTATAGGGAAATGCTGGGGACTGTGATGTATGGGGGCACTCTGGGAACCCTGACCTATAGAGAAGTCCTAGGGACTGTGATCTAAGAGGGGACTCTCGGAACGCTGACCTGTAGGGAAATGCTAGGGACTGTGATGTAAGGGGGGACTCTGGGAACCCTGACCTGTAGGGAAATGCTAGGGACAGTGATGTAAGGGGGCACTCTGGGAACCCTGACCTGTAGGGAAATGCTGGGGACAGTGATGTAAGGGGGCACTCTGGGAACCCTGACCTGTAGGGAAATGCTGGGGACAGTGATGTAAGGGGGCACTCTGGGAACCCTGACCTGTAGGGAAATGCTGGGGACTGTGATGTAAGGGGGCAGTCTGGGAACCCTGACCTGTAGGGAAGTGTTAGGGACAGTGATGTAAGGGGGCAGTCTGGGAACCCTGACCTGTAGGGAAGTGCTAGGGACTGTGATGTAAGGGGACAGTCTGTGAACCCTGACCTGTAGGGAAGTGCTAGGGACTGTGATGTAAGGGGGCACTCTGGGAACCCTGACCTGTAGGGAAATGCTGGGGACTGTGATGTAAAGGGGGCACTCTGGGAACCCTGACCTGTAGGAAAATGCTGGGGACAGTGATGTAAGGGGGCAGTCTGGGAACCCTGACCTAGAGGGAAATGCTGGGGACTGTGATGTATGGGGGCACTCTGGGAACCCTGACCTATAGAGAAGTCCTAGGGACTGAGATCTAAGAGGGGACTCTCGGAACGCTGACCTACCTATAGGGAAATGCTGGGGACTGTGATGTATGGGGGCACTCTGGGAACCCTGACCTATAGAGAAGTCCTAGGGACTGTGATCTAAGAGGGGACTCTCGGAACGCTGACCTGTAGGGAAATGCTGGGGACAGTGATGTAAGGGGGCACTCTGGGAAACCTGACCTGTAGGGAAATGCTGGGGACAGTGATGTAAGGGGGCACTCTGGGAACCCTGACCTGTAGGGAAATGCTGGGGACTGTGATGTAAGGGGGCAGTCTGGGAACCCTGACCTGTAGGGAAGTGCTAGGGACAGTGATGTAAGGGGGCAGTCTGGGAACCCTGACCTGTAGGGAAGTGCTAGGGACTGTGATGTAAGGGGACAGTCTGTGAACCCTGACCTGTAGGGAAGTGCTAGGGACTGTGATGTAAGGGGACAGTCTGGGAACCCTGACCTGTAGGGAAGTGCTAGGGACTGTGATGTAAGGGGGCAGTCTGGGAACCCTGACCTGTAGGGAAGTGCTAGGGACTGTGATGTAAGGGGACAGTCTGTGAACCCTGACCTGTAGGGAAGTGCTAGGGACTGTGATGTAAGGGGGCACTCTGGGAACCCTGACCTGTAGGGAAATGCTGGGGACTGTGATGTAAGGGGGCAGTCTGGGAACCCTGACCTGTAGGAAAATGCTGGGGACTGTGATGTATGGGGGCAGTCTGGGAACCCTGACCTATAGGGAAATGCTGGGGACTGTGATGTATGGGGGCAGTCTGGGAACCCTGACCTATAGAGAAGTCCTAGGGACTGTGATCTAAGAGGGGACTCTCGGAACGCTGACCTGTAGGGAAATGCTGGGGACTGTGATGTATGGGGGCACTCTGGGAACCCTGACCTATAGAGAAGTCCTAGGGTCTGTGATCTAAGAGGGGACTCTCGGAACGCTGACCTATAGGGAAATGCTGGGGACAGTGATGTAAGGGGGCACTCTGGGAAACCTGACCTGTAGGGAAATGCTGGGGACAGTGATGTAAGGGGGCACTCTGGGAACCCTGACCTGTAGGGAAATGCTGGGGACTGTGATGTAAGGGGGCAGTCTGGGAACCCTGACCTGTAGGGAAGTGCTAGGGACAGTGATGTAAGGGGGGACTCTCGGAACACTGACCTATAGAGAAGTCCTAGGGACTGTGATGTAAGGGGGGACTCTGGGAACCCTGACCTGTAGGGAAATGCTGGGGACTGTGATGTATGGGGGCACTCTGGGAACCCTGACCTGTAGGGAAGTGCTAGGGACTGTGATGTAAGGGGGCAGTCTGGGAACCCTGACCTGTAGGGAAGTGCTAGGGACTGTGATGTAAGGGGGCAGTCTGGGAACCCTGACCTGTAGGGAAGTACTAGGGACTGTGATGTAAGGGGGCAGTCTGGGAACCCTGACCTGTAGGGAAGTGCTAGGGACAGTGATGTAAGGGGGCAGTCTGGGAACCCTGACCTGTAGGGAAGTGCTAGGGACTGTGATGTAAGGGGGCAGTCTGGGAACCCTGACCTGTAGGGAAGTGCTAGGGACAGTGATGTAAGGGGGGACTCTCGGAACACTGACCTATAGAGAAGTCCTAGGGACTGTGATGTAAGGGGGGACTCTGGGAACCCTGACCTGTAGGGAAATGCTGGGGACTGTGATGTAAGGGGGGACTCTGGGAACCCTGACCTGTAGGGAAGTGCTAGGGACTGTGATGTAAGGGGGGACTCTGGGAACCCTGACCTGTAGGGAAATGCTGGGGACTGTGATGTAAGGGGGGACTCTGGGAACCCTGACCTGTAGGGAAGTGCTAGGGACTGTGATGTAAGGGGGGACTCTGGGAACCCTGACCTGTAGGGAAATGCTGGGGACTGTGATGTAAGGGGGGACTCTGGGAACCCTGACCTGTAGGGAAATGCTGGGGACTGTGATGTAAGGGGGCAGTCTGGGAACCCTGACCTGTAGGGAAGTGCTAGGGACTGTGATGTAAGGGGGGACTCTGATGTGAACAGGGGGTTCATCCTGACTTCGGCATGGACGAGTGGGGGGGGGGGGGGTAAAATACACTTCCTCCTAAGTAGACAAGAAATCCTTGCACTGGCCCTGTCTGGTTCAGGCTCCTTCCCCTGTGTGCCTCATGGTGACTACACTTAGTTTTGTTTTTTTGTACATGAAATGGTTAAATGATATTTTATTTATTTGGTTGATAATGTAAGTTGTATTTTTTTTTAAGAAAACATTTGAAAGTTGATAAGGCCGTGTTTGCTGTTCAGTGCTGGCGATAATCCCAGAGCAGAAATCACCGAGCAGCCAATCTTGGCTGTGATCTCCGTCAGGGAGGAGCGCCATGATCTCTGTGTAAATATTACAGTGAGATCCGCAGGATAGATATCAGGATTGTAATAAGCTTTATGCAAAGTATGAAGAGCCGCTTGCTCTGTGCACGGCCCGGAACGTTCTATGAGGCCTCCGCATCATACACAACCCCCCCTCCCCCGCCATGCCACCCAGCCTTACATGTATGTGACTGTCCTGGAACACGGAGTGTACACGGCGGAGGATGGACGGAGGTGTGCGCCGCACTCACAATCCGGCAAGACTTGTTCTGGAGCTTTTCTTCTTTTCATCTGCAAAGGGATCAATCGGAAGGCCCAGAGGTCATAGGTCACCCTGACCAACCGATCCTCCAATATCCCGCGTCACTCAGCGGAAGCACCATTTTTATTGTTATTAATGATTTTTTTAAATGCAACAATGTAATCTTTCTTTTATCCTGTATTTAGAGGGAGTGGAAACGTTTTTGCCTAGAAATTAAAGTCCAATTTCAGGAAAACTGCACGAGTTTCCCAGTACACCTGCGAATGCACAAATTTCCCAGTACACCTGCGAATGCACAAGTTTCCCAGTACACCTGTGAATGCACGAATTTCCCAGTACACCTGCGAATGCACGAGTTTCCCAGTACACCTGCGAATGCACGAGTTTCCCAGTACACCTGTGAATGCACGAATTTCCCAGTACACCTGCGAATGCACGAGTTTCCCAGTACACCTGCGAATGCACGAATTTCCCAGTACACCTGCGAATGCACGAGTTTCCCAGTACACCTGCGAATGCACGAGTTTCCCAGTACACCTGTGAATGCACGAATTTCCCAGTACACCTGCGAATGCACGAATTTCCCAGTACACCTGCGAATGCACGAATTTCCCAGTACACCTGCGAATGCACGAGTTTCCCAGTACACCTGCGAATGCACGAGTTTCCCAGTACACCTGCGAATGCACGAATTTCCCAGTACACCTGCGAATGCACGAGTTTCCCAGTACACCTGCGAATGCACGAGTTTCCCAGTACACCTGCGAATGCACGAGTTTCCCAGTACACCTGCGAATGCACGGGTTTCCCAGTACACCTGATAATGCACGAGTTTCCCAGTACACCTGCGAATGCACGAGTTTCCCAGTACACCTGCGAATGCACGAGTTTCCCAGTACACCTGCGAATGCACGAGTTTCCCAGTACACCTGCGAATGCACGAGTTTCCCAGTACACCTGCGAATGCACGAGTTTCCCAGTACACCTGCGAATGCATGAGTTTCCCAGTACACCTGCGAATGCATGAGTTTCCCAGTACACCTGCCAAGGCACGAGTTTCCCAGTACACCTGCGAATGCACGAGTTTCCCAGTACACCTGCGAATGCACGAGTTTCCCAGTACACCTGCCAAGGCACGAGTTTCCCAGTACACCTGCGAATGCACGAGTTTCCCAGTACACCTGCGAATGCACGAGATTCCCAGTACACCTGCGGATGCACAAGTTTCCCAGTACACCTGCGAATGCACGAGTTTCCCAGTACACCTGCGAATGCATGAGTTTCCCAGTACACCTGCCAAGGCACGAGTTTCCCAGTACACCTGCGAATGCACGAGTTTCCCAGTACACCTGCGAATGCACGAGTTTCCCAGTACACCTACGAATGCATGAGTTTCCCAGTACACCTGCGAATGCATGAGTTTCCCAGTACACCTGCCAAGGCACGAGTTTCCCAGTACACCTGCGAATGCATGAGTTTCCCAGTACACCTGCCAAGGCACGAGTTTCCCAGTACACCTGCGAATGCACGAGTTTCCCAGTACACCTGCGAATGCATGAGTTTCCCAGTACACCTGCGAATGCATGAGTTTCCCAGTACACCTGCCAAGGCACGAGTTTCCCAGTACACCTGCGAATGCACGAGTTTCCCAGTACACCTGCGAATGCACGAGTTTCCCAGTACACCTGCCAAGGCACGAGTTTCCCAGTACACCTGCGAATGCACGAGTTTCCCAGTACACCTGCGAATGCATGAGTTTCCCAGTACACCTGCCAAGGCACGAGTTTCCCAGTACACCTGCGAATGCACGAGTTTCCCAGTACACCTGCGAATGCACGAGTTTTCCAGTACACCTGCGAATGCACGAGTTTCCCAGTACACCTGCCAAAGCAGGAGTTTCCCAGTAAACCTGGCTTACAGAGGATAGAATTAGGAATAGACTTGAAAATGTTAACATTAATAAATCACCGGGACCAGGTGGCTTGCACCCGAGGGTACTTAGGGAACTCAGTCAAGTAATTGCCAGACCATTGTTCCTAATTGTTACTGACAGTCTACTGACTGGAATGGTACCAGCTGATTGGAGAAAAGCCAATGTAGCACCAATATTTAAAAAGGGCCCAAAATACATCCCTGGGAATTACAGACCAGTCAGCCTAACACCAATAGTATGTAAGCTCTTGGAGGGGATGATAAGGGACTATATACTATTATACTATTATATATAGTAATGAGAACGGTATCATTAGCAGTAATCAGCATGGATTCATGAAGAATCGTTTCTTGCCAAACCAATCTATTAACCTTCTATGAGGAGGTGAGTTGCCATCTAGATAAAGGAAGGTCCGTAGACGTGGTGTATCTGGATAAAGGAAGGCCCGTAGACGTGGTGTATCTGGATAAAGGAAGGCCCGTAGACGTGGTGTATCTAGATAAAGGAAGGCCTGTAGACGTGGTGTATCTAGATAAAGGAAGGTCCGTAGTCGTGGTGTATCTGGATAAAGGAAGGCCCGTTGACATGGTGTATCTGGATAAAGGAAGGCCCGTAGACGTGGTATATCTGGATAAAGGAAGGCCCGTAGACGTGGTGTATCTGGATAAAGGAAGGCCCGTAGACGTGGTGTATCTGGATAAAGGAAGACCCGTAGACGTGGTGTATCTAGATAAAGGAAGGCCCGTAGACGTGGTGTATCTAGATAAAGGAAGGCCTGTAGACGTGGTGTATCTGGATAAAGGAAGGCCCGTAGACGTGGTGTATCTGGATAAAGGAAGGCCCGTAGATGTGGTGTATCTGGATAAAGGAAGGCCCGTAGATGTGGTGTATCTGGATGAAGGAAGGCCCGTAGATGGGGTGTATCTGGATAAAGGAAGGCCCGTAGATGTGGTGTATCTGGATAAAGGAAGGCCCGTAGATGTGGTGTATCTGCATGAAGGAAGGCCCGTAGATGGGGTGTATCTGGATAAAGGAAGGCCCGTAGACGTGGTGTATCTAGATAAAGGAAGGTCCGTAGACGTGGTGTATCTGGATAAAGGAAGGCCCGTAGACGTGGTGTATCTGGATAAAGGAAGGCCCGTAGACGTGGTGTATCTAGATAAAGGAAGGTCCGTAGACGTGGTGTACCTGGATAAAGGAAGGTCCGTAGACGTGGTGTATCTGGATAAAGGAAGGCCCGTAGACGTGGTGTATCTGGATAAAGGAAGGCCCGTAGACGTGGTGTATCTGGATAAAGGAAGGCCCGTAGACGTGGTGTATCTGGATAAAGGAAGGCCCGTAGACGTGGTGTATCTGGATAAAGGAGGGCCCGTCGACGTGGTGTATCTGGATAAAGGAAGGCCCATAGACGTGGTGTATCTAGATAAAGGAAGGCCCGTAGATGTGGTGTATCTGGATAAAGGAAGGCCCGTAGACGTGGTGTATCTGGATAAAGGAAGGCCCGTAGACGTGGTGTATCTGGATAAAGGAAGGCCCGTAGATGTGGTGTATCTGGATAAAGGAAGGCCCGTAGACGTGGTGTATCTGGATAAAGGAGGGCCCGTCGACGTGGTGTATCTGGATAAAGGAAGGCCCGTAGACGTGGTGTATCTAGATAAAGGAAGGCCCGTAGATGTGGTGTATCTGGATAAAGGAAGGTCCGTAGATGTGGTGTATCTGGATAAAGGAAGGCCCGTAGATGTGGTGTATCTGGATAAAGGAAGGCCCGTAGACGTGGTGTATCTAGATAAAGGAAGGTCCGTAGATGTGGTGTATCTAGATAAAGGAAGGTCTGTAGACGTGGTGTATCTGGATAAAGGAAGGCCCGTAGACGTGGTGTATCTAGATAAAGGAAGGCCCGTAGATGTGGTGTATCTGGATAAAGGAAGGTCCGTAGATGTGGTGTATCTGGATAAAGGAAGGCCCGTAGATGTGGTGTATCTGGATAAAGGAAGGCCCGTAGACGTGGTGTATCTGGATAAAGGAAGGCCCGTAGATGTGGTGTATCTGGATAAAGGAAGGCCCGTAGATGTGGTGTATCTGGATAAAGGAAGGCCCATAGATGTGGTGTATCTGGATAAAGGAAGGCCCGTAGATGTGGTGTATCTGGATAAAGGAAGGCCCGTAGATGTGGTGTATCTGGATAAAGGAAGGCCCGTAGACGTGGTGTATCTGGATAAAGGAAGGCCCGTAGATGTGGTGTATCTGGATAAAGGAAGGCCCGTAGACGTGGTGTATCTGGATAAAGGAAGGCCCGTAGATGTGGTGTATCTGGATAAAGGAAGGCCCGTAGACGTGGTGTATCTGGATAAAGGAAGGCCCGTAGACGTGGTGTATCTGGATAAAGGAAGGCCCGTAGATGTGGTGTATCTGGATAAAGGAAGGCCCGTAGACGTGGTGTATCTGGATAAAGGAGGGCCCGTCGACGTGGTGTATCTGGATAAAGGAAGGCCCGTAGACGTGGTGTATCTAGATAAAGGAAGGCCCGTAGATGTGGTGTATCTAGATAAAGGAAGGCCTGTAGACGTGGTGTATCTAGATGAAGGAAGGTCCGTAGTTGTGGTGTATCTAGATAAAGGAAGGCCCGTAGACATGGTGTATCTAGATAAAGAAAGGCCTGTAGACGTGATGTATCTGGATAAAGGAAGGCCCGTAGACGTGGTGTATCTAGATAAAGGAAGGCCCGTAGATGTGGTGTATCTAGATAAAGGAAGGCCCGTAGACGTGGTGTATCTGGATAAAGGAAGGCCCGTAGACGTGGTGTATCTGGTGTGAGGGGGTTAGCTCGGCAGCGGGTATGTGTGACCCCCGGGATGGGCTCCCCACCCAAAAACAGGCCCAGCAGACGGAGGTTGTGGTTTTCAAAATCAAAAAGGTGCGGTTTATTTTCTATTTACAGTGACAAAAACACAGCAAGGCAAAAAAAACATAAACAAAATAAATCCTGGTCAACTTGACCTCTGACTAAACATACAGGTTTCCTAACTAACAACTGGGATCAGCCTAGTGCTGTCCTAGTCCCTGGTTTTAAATGTCCAAGCAAAATATAGCCACACAGGCTTTCTCTCACCGCACAGGGGTTCACTCTCCCTAGACAGTCCACACAGGTCTGGTTCCAGGCATGAGCTAACATCTAATGAAGCTGGGCTTTCTTATAGAGGCCTAAATGAGCTGACAAGGTTCAGCTGGTCTCATCAACTCCCTGTCTGCACGACGCCCAGCCCTCTCCCTAGAGGTATGAGTCATCCATGAGCACACTAGCCTTATACAACTCTCCACCTAGTTGTACAAATCGGCGTAAAGCCTGAATCTGGGCGAAATATATCTACCCCCCTGGATGCAACCAGGTGACTTTACCTTCCTGCTGTCACATACCCCCCCCTCTTGTTTTAACCTCGGGGTTGGAACACCAGCAATCAGGCATTCATGTACTCGAGACAAAGCATCCACATTCCCCATTTGAACGCCAGGGCGATGCTTTACTGTGAAGTTGAATTCCTGGAGGGCCAGGAACCACCTATTCACTCTTCTATTTGTTTCCTTGTTTTGAGCCATCCACTTTAACGGAGCGTGATCCGTAACCATGTCAAAGTGCCTACCTAGCAGGTAGTACCGAAGGGAATCTAGAGCCCACTTCACCGCTAAACACTCCTTTTCAACGGTGGCGTAATTTACCTCATGGGACTTCAACTTCCTGCTGAGGTAAATGACTGGGTGCTCTTCCCCGTTCCAGACCTGGGACAATACTGCTCCTAACCCCACATCTGACGCATCACTTTGTACGACAAAGTCTCTAGAGAAGTCGGGTGAGTACAACACTGGCTGGCTACATAAGGCTTGTTTCAAGAATTGGAATGCTGCCTCAGCCTCGGGGGTCCATTTAATCATGACCGACCCTTTCCCCTTCGTCAGGTTGGTTAGGGGCACAGCCTTAGAAGCAAAGTGGGGAATGAATCGCCGATAATACCCAGCGATTCCCAGAAAGGCTCGTACCTGCTTCTTGCTGTTGGGACGTGGCCAACTCTGGATGGCCTCGACTTTGTTGAGTTGGGGTTTTATTACTCCCCTCCCAATGGTGTACCCAAGATATTTGGCCTCCTCCTGCCCAATGGTACACTTCTTGGGGTTAGCCGTAAACCCTGCTTCCCGAACAGAGTCCAGGACTGCTTGCACTTTTGGCAGATGTGAGGCCCAATCTGTGCTATGGACAATTATGTCATCCAGGTAAGCCGCAGCATACTTCCGATGGGGCCTCAGCATCTGGTCCATTTTCCGCTGGAATGTGGCCGGCGCATTCTGTAACCCGAACGGCATTCTTTTATATTGGAACGCCCCGTCTGGGGTTACAAATGCGGTTTTCTCTTTGGCCGACTTGGCCAGGGGGATTTGCCAATACCCTTTTGTGAGGTCAAGAGTCGTCATGTATCGGGCTGTTCCCAGCCGGTCGATCAACTCATCTATACGTGGCATGGGGTAGGTGTCAAATTTTGTAACTTTGTTCAACTGACGAAAATCGTTACAAAATCGCCAGCTCCCATCCGGTTTAGGCACCAACACGATGGGACTAGACCAATCACTTTGGGACTCCTCTATCACCCCTAAGTTCAGCATTTTCTGTACTTCCTCCCGTATTGCCTCCCGTCGGGCCTCTGGGATCCGATAGGGTTTTAACTTCACCCTTTCACCGGGCGGGGTAATAATGTCATGCTCTACCCCAGATGTTTGTCCCGGCAGCTCAGAGAATACCTCCTTGTTGCGAAGCACAAACTCCTTAACCTCCTGTTGTTGGGGTTGTGACAAGGTGGCTGCGATTCCAACCTCAGGAATCACGCAACCAGTTTGAGCTGGTGACCAAGTGTCTGCGACTAGGGACTCTCTATCCCTCCAGGCTTTCAACAGATTAACGTGATAGATCTGTTCGGGCTTTCGCCTTCCTGGTTGTCTGACCTTGTAATTCACTTCGCTCACTTTTTCCATTATCTCGTAGGGGCCTTGCCATTTGGCAAGGAATTTACTTTCAACCGTAGGGACAAGTACCAATATCCTATCCCCCGGGGAAAAGGTACGGGTCTTGGCTCCACGGTTGTACACTCTCTGCTGTGCCAACTGCGCTTGGGCCAAATGTTCCTTCACGATGGGCATTACCTGTGCAATTCGATCTTGCATCAGGGCGACATGCTCAATCACACTCCTGTGGGGAGAACTCTCACTTTCCCAAGTTTCCTTGGCAATATCCAACAGCCCTCTTGGGTGTCTCCCATACAGTAACTCAAAGGGGGAGAATCCCGTAGAGGATTGGGGCACCTCCCTAATAGCAAACATCAAATAAGGAAGTAGACAGTCCCAATCCCTTCCATCTCTATCCACCACTTTCTTCAACATTTGTTTTAGGGTTTTGTTGAATCTTTCAACCAGCCCATCGGTTTGGGGGTGATACACAGATGTACGCAATTGCGTCACTTTGAACAATTTACACAGCTCTTTCATAACCCGGGACATAAAGGGTGTACCTTGGTCCGTAAGCAGTTCTTTACAAATACCCACCCGGCTAAAAACAAGAGATAGCTCTTTGGCTATGGTTTTGGCCGAGGTATTTCTGAGAGGGATCGCTTCTGGATAACGGGTGGCATAGTCCATTATAACCAATATGTACTGGTGCCCCCTAGCGGACTTGATTATAGGACCTACCAAATCCATTGCGATTCTCTCAAACGGGACCTCAATGATGGGTAGAGGGACCAGCGGGCTACGGAAATGTGGCATCGGGGCCGACCTCTGACACACAGGGCAGGAGGAACAATAATTTTCTATGTCCTTCATCACCCCAGGCCAATAGAATCTCTGTAATACCCTCTCTCGGGTTTTCTCTGTCCCCAGATGACCTCCAAGAATGTGCCCATGGGCCAACTCCAACACCAACTTCCTGTAAGGTTTGGGCACCACAAGCTGCTCAACGGTTTCTTCTGCCCTTTTTGCCACCCGATACAGTAGGTCCTTCTCTACGCTGAAGTATGGGTAAGTGCCGGTATTATCTGGGTTCACTAACTCGCCATCTATTTTCACTACGTTTTCCCGTGCCTTTATTAGGGCGGGGTCTTTCAACTGTTCTGTGGCAAAGTTTTCCCTGTGAACCTCAAGATCAGAAAACTCCACAGACGGTAGGTTTTCGTCTGAGGAGGTGGGCTCCTCTCCAGTTTCTTGAGTCTCCCCTGCCAATACTGACAAGGGAAATTCCGGAGAGTCCTCACCACTCTCAGGGGAGTTCTGGCTATCACATTCCTGGTACATAGGGGCACCAGTGGGGGGCTCAGGATCATCCCACAGTTCCCAGAACTTCGGAAAATCCCTTCCCACAATGGCGTCATGCGGTAACTGAGATACTAAGCCCACTGGATGAGAGAGGGTACCTTTGGGGGTCTCGAAACACACTGTAGTCACTGGATACTCTCGGGTGTCCCCATGCACACAAATAACGGCTACCTTGCTATTCCCAGAGACCTCTGTTTTAACTAACTCAGCCTTTATCAGGGTCACAAGGCTACCTGAATCCAGCAATACCACAACATTTCTACCATTAATACACATTTTGCATAAATGTTTCTCAGTTCCCCGAATGGCAGTGCATGCGACTGTCGCACACAGCGACTGACGTCTGCCCGTCAGAAAGTCACACTGCATGGGTTCCTCCACAACCGGGCAATTTGCTGCAATATGTCCCGCTTGCCGGCAGCGGTAGCAAACGATCCTTCTTGCGGCCTCTTGAGCCGCTGATTTCCCAGGCTGTTCTCGCCAAACTTGGGGTAGAGCTCCCACCCTCTCACTCTCTCCACCCTCACCCCTTGGAATCCTCTTATCCGCCCCTGGGGATGGTCTGGTCTTAGGGTGGAAAGTCCGAGTGTCTCTGGAAGAGGCCGTCAGGTTCTCTGTAGCCAAGTATTTCTCCACACGATCCACAAGACCATCGGCCGTCTCTGGGTCTCCATGGCTTACCCACTTTTGGATGGCAGTAGGAAGAGCTCTCAAAAACCGATCCATTACAACACGTTCCACAATCTTTGGTGCGGACAAAGTCTCCGGCTGTAGCCACTTTCTGCTCAGGTGAATGAGATCATACATTTGAGACCTGGGGGGTTTTCCAAGCTGGAAAGTCCAGTTATGCACACGCTGAGCCCGGACAGCCAGGGTGACACCCAGCCTTGCCAATATTTCAGCTTTTAGCATCACATAGTCTTTTGCTTGGTCAGGCTCTAGGTCATAGTAAGCTTTCTGCAACAGGTCTATGAAGCGGGCCTCAGATTGCTGTTGGGCTTGTTGCTGAGCCTCCAGACTCTGTTGTAAAGTTGCAAGGCTCTGTTGATGAGCTTGCTGCTGGGCTGCAAGGCTCCTTTGCAAACCTGCATTTGTCTGCTGTTGATTGGCATTTGCTAGAGCCAGCTGTTTCAGTATCTCCTCCATGCTGGCTTAAAAAAAACTGCCACTGGTTCTCCACCAACTGTGAGGGGGTTAGCTCGGCAGCGGGTATGTGTGACCCCCGGGATGGGCTCCCCACCCAAAAACAGGCCCAGCAGACGGAGGTTGTGGTTTTCAAAATCAAAAAGGTGCGGTTTATTTTCTATTTACAGTGACAAAAACACAGCAAGGCAAAAAAAACATAAACAAAATAAATCCTGGTCAACTTGACCTCTGACTAAACATACAGGTTTCCTAACTAACAACTGGGATCAGCCTAGTGCTGTCCTAGTCCCTGGTTTTAAATGTCCAAGCAAAATATAGCCACACAGGCTTTCTCTCACCGCACAGGGGTTCACTCTCCCTAGACAGTCCACACAGGTCTGGTTCCAGGCATGAGCTAACATCTAATGAAGCTGGGCTTTCTTATAGAGGCCTAAATGAGCTGACAAGGTTCAGCTGGTCTCATCAACTCCCTGTCTGCACGACGCCCAGCCCTCTCCCTAGAGGTATGAGTCATCCATGAGCACACTAGCCTTATACAACTCTCCACCTAGTTGTACAAATCGGCGTAAAGCCTGAATCTGGGCGAAATATATCTACCCCCCTGGATGCAACCAGGTGACTTTACCTTCCTGCTGTCACACTGGATAAAGGAAGGCCCGTAGACGTGGTGTATCTGGATAAAGGAAGGCCCGTAGACGTGGTGTATCTGGATAAAGGAAGGCCCGTAGACGTGGTGTATCTGGATAAAGGAAGGCCCGTAGACGTGGTGTATCTAGATAAAGGAAGGTCCGTAGATGTGGTGTATCTAGATAAAGGAAGGTCTGTAGACGTGGTGTATCTGGATAAAGGAAGGCCCGTAGACGTGGTGTATCTAGATAAAGGAAGGCCCGTAGATGTGGTGTATCTGGATAAAGGAAGGTCCGTAGATGTGGTGTATCTGGATAAAGGAAGGCCCGTAGACGTGGTGTATCTGGATAAAGGAAGGCCCGTAGACGTGGTGTATCTGGATAAAGGAAGGCCCGTAGACGTGGTGTATCTGGATAAAGGAAGGCCCGTAGACGTGGTGTATCTAGATAAAGGAAGGTCCGTAGATGTGGTGTATCTAGATAAAGGAAGGTCTGTAGACGTGGTGTATCTGGATAAAGGAAGGCCCGTAGACGTGGTGTATCTAGATAAAGGAAGGCCCGTAGATGTGGTGTATCTGGATAAAGGAAGGTCCGTAGATGTGGTGTATCTGGATAAAGGAAGGCCCGTAGATGTGGTGTATCTGGATAAAGGAAGGCCCGTAGACGTGGTGTATCTGGATAAAGGAAGGCCCGTAGATGTGGTGTATCTGGATAAAGGAAGGCCCGTAGATGTGGTGTATCTGGATAAAGGAAGGCCCATAGATGTGGTGTATCTGGATAAAGGAAGGCCCGTAGATGTGGTGTATCTGGATAAAGGAAGGCCCGTAGATGTGGTGTATCTGGATAAAGGAAGGCCCGTAGACGTGGTGTATCTGGATAAAGGAAGGCCCGTAGATGTGGTGTATCTGGATAAAGGAAGGCCCGTAGACGTGGTGTATCTGGATAAAGGAAGGCCCGTAGATGTGGTGTATCTGGATAAAGGAAGGTCTGTAGACGTGGTGTATCTGGATAAAGGAAGGCCCGTAGACGTGGTGTATCTAGATAAAGGAAGGCCCGTAGATGTGGTGTATCTGGATAAAGGAAGGTCCGTAGATGTGGTGTATCTGGATAAAGGAAGGCCCGTAGATGTGGTGTATCTGGATAAAGGAAGGCCCGTAGACGTGGTGTATCTAGATAAAGGAAGGTCCGTAGATGTGGTGTATCTAGATAAAGGAAGGTCTGTAGACGTGGTGTATCTGGATAAAGGAAGGCCCGTAGACGTGGTGTATCTAGATAAAGGAAGGCCCGTAGATGTGGTGTATCTGGATAAAGGAAGGTCCGTAGATGTGGTGTATCTGGATAAAGGAAGGCCCGTAGATGTGGTGTATCTGGATAAAGGAAGGCCCGTAGACGTGGTGTATCTGGATAAAGGAAGGCCCGTAGATGTGGTGTATCTGGATAAAGGAAGGCCCGTAGATGTGGTGTATCTGGATAAAGGAAGGCCCATAGATGTGGTGTATCTGGATAAAGGAAGGCCCGTAGATGTGGTGTATCTGGATAAAGGAAGGCCCGTAGATGTGGTGTATCTGGATAAAGGAAGGCCCGTAGACGTGGTGTATCTGGATAAAGGAAGGCCCGTAGATGTGGTGTATCTGGATAAAGGAAGGCCCGTAGACGTGGTGTATCTGGATAAAGGAAGGCCCGTAGATGTGGTGTATCTGGATAAAGGAAGGCCCGTAGATGTGGTGTATCTGGATAAAGGAAGGCCCGTAGATGTGGTGTATCTGGATAAAGGAAGGCCCGTAGATGTGGTGTATCTGGATAAAGGAAGGCCCGTAGATGTGGTGTATCTGGATAAAGGAAGGCCCGTAGACGTGGTGTATCTGGATAAAGGAAGGCCCGTAGACGTGGTGTATCTAGATAAAGGAAGGCCAGTAGACGTGGTGTATCTGGATAAAGGAAGGCCCATAGACGTGGTGTATCTGGATAAAGGAAGGCCCGTAGATGTGGTGTATCTGGATAAAGGAAGGCCCGTAGATGTGGTGTATCTGGATAAAGGAAGGCCCGTAGATGTGGTGTATCTGGATAAAGGAAGGCCCGTAGATGTGGTGTATCTGGATAAAGGAAGGCCCGTAGATGTGGTGTATCTGGATAAAGGAAGGCCCGTAGATGT
This sequence comes from Rana muscosa, assembly GCA_029206835.1. NCBI lineage: Eukaryota > Metazoa > Chordata > Amphibia > Anura > Ranidae > Rana > Rana muscosa. The sequence goes on from CM055120.1 coordinate 3,496,476, forward strand.
GGTGTATCTGGATAAAGGAAGGCCCGTAGACGTGGTGTATCTGGATAAAGGAAGGCCTGTAGACGTGGTGTATCTGGATAAAGGAAGGCCTGTAGACGTGGTGTATCTGGATTTTGCAAAAGCATTTGACACAGTTCCCTATAAACGTTTACTGTACAAAGTAAGGTCCATTGGCATGGACCATAGGGCGAGTACATGGATTTAAAACTGTCTACAAAGGCGAGTTCAGAGGGTGGTGATAAATGGGGAGCACTCGGAATGGTCGGGGTGGGTAGTGGGGTCCCCCAGGGTTCTGTGCTGGGACCAATCCTGTTTAATTGGTTCATAAACGACCTGGAGGATGGGGTAAGCAGTGCAATCTCTGTATTTGTGGACGATACTAAGCTAAGCAGGATGTGGAAACCTTGCAAGAAGATCTGAACAAATAATGGGGCAACTACATGGCAAATGAGGTTCAATGTAGAAAAATGTAATACAATCTATACACTGGGGGGAGAACCTCTGGGGGGAATTTAGGATGGAAAAGGACCTGGGGGTCCTAGTAGATGATAGACTCAGCAATGCCAAGCTGCTGCTAACAAAGCAAACAGAATATTGGCATTAAAAAGGGGATCAATTCCAGAGATAAAACAATAATTCTCCCGCTCTACAAGACTCTGGTCCGGCCGCACCTGGAGTATGCCGTCCAGTTCTGGGGACCAGTCCTCAGGAAGGATGTACTGGAAATGGAGAGAGTACAAAGAAGGACAACAAAGCTAATAAAGGGTCTGGAGGATATTAGTTATGAGGAAAGGTTGGGAGCTCTGAACTTCTTCTCTCTGAAGAAGAGACGCTTGAGAGGGGATATGATTTCAATATACAAATACCGTACTGGTGACCCCACAATAGGGAGAAAACTCTTCCGCCAAAGGGAAATTAATAAGACACGTGGCCATTGACTAGGATTTGAAGAGAAGTGGTTTAACCTTAAACTACATAGAGGGTTCTTTACTGTAAGAGCGGCAAGGATGTGGAATTCCCTTCCACAGGCGGTGGTCTCAGCGGGGGGCATCAATAGTTTCAAGAAACTATTAGATAATCACCTGAACGACCACAACATACAGGGATATACAATGTAATACTGACATATAATCACACACACAGGTTGGACTTGATGGACTTGTGTCTTTTTTCAACCTCACCTACTACCGTGTTTCCCCGAAAATAAGCCCCGGGTCTTATATTTATTTTGGCAACAAAAGACACAGTAGGGCTTATTTTTGGGGTAGGTCTTACCATGTAATGTTCTGTCTTCCCTCCCTCTGCCTGACAGGAATCCCCGGTGTGAACTGAGTTAAAATGCTTGTAAAATCCTAGAATCCACTCTATTACAGTGATATATAATGTATAATGTGTGTGTTTCTGTAATATAATTGTGCCAAATGCCTTTGTTATAGCGCCGCTCTGCTCTTCTGTGACCTGCCAGAGCTCTCTTCCCCACATTTATATAACAAACACACACATTGCCCCTGTTCAAATCATTAGTAAGACCTCATCTGGAAGATGCAGTTCAGTTTTGGGCACCAGTTCTCAGAAAGGATATTGGGGAACTGGAGAAAGTGCAGAGAAGTGCAACCAAACTGATAAGAGGCATGGAGGAGCTCAGCTATGAGGAAAGATTAGAGGAACTGAATTTATTCACTCTTGAGAAGAGGAGAATAAGGGGGGATATGATCAACATGTACAAATATATAAGGGGTCCATATAGTGAACTTGGTGTTGAGTTATACACTTTACGGTCATCACAAAGGACAAGGGGGCGCTCTTTGCGTCTAGAGGAAAAGAGATTTCATCTCCAAATACGGAAAGGTTTCTTCACAGTAAGAGCTGTGAAAATGTGGAATAGACTCCCTGCAGAGGTGGTTCTGGCCAGATCAGTAGATTGCTTTAAGAAGGGCCTGGATACTTTCTTAAAAGTACAGAATATAACTGGGTACTGACATTTATAGGGAAAGGTGATCCGGGGAAAATCCGATTGCCTCTCGGGGGATCAGGAAGGAATTTTTTCCCCTGCTGGAGCAAATTGGATCATTCTCTGCTGGGTTTTTTTTGCCTTCCTCTGGATCAACTGTGGGTATAGAATTGGGTATATGGGATTGTACGATATTTTTTTTTTTTTTATGGTTGAACTGGATGGACTTTGTCTTTTTTCAACCTGACTAACTATGTAACTATGTAACATTGTACATTATATACTACTGTAAAAGAGTGTATTATAGGATGTTACAAACATTTTAAACTAGGGCTTATTTTCGGGGTAGGGCTTATATTGCAGCTCTCCTGGAAAATAACGCTAGGTCTTATTTTCGGGGAAACGCGGTATGTAACAATGTAACCTGCGAATGCACGAATTTCCCAGTACACTGGCGAATGTTACCTACTGTAAATCATACAAAAAAAACAAAAAAAAACAACATTAATTAACTGAACAAAAAAGAATCTTATTCCATCTAAAGGTCATATTAATGAGGACTTTTTAAAAGTTGGACAATGAATTTTAATGAATAAAAGATACTAAAATGACCTGGCCCTCCTTCTTAGTATCACTCTGCGCTTATGGATAAAACCTCCAAAGAAACAAGTACTGGAATAAAACGTATATGATGACAGCAGCCGCTAAAAATCAAACGTAAATGCAATGTAAACACAGTCTTAAAAAAACTTATATCAAATGTTCAGAATAAAACTGTAGCAGCGCTACGGAGAAAACGGAAAATTTATTACCAAATACTTACCGTAATTTTCCTTTCCTGATAGACTCCATGGCAGACTACGTGTGGGTTAACCCCGCCTCCTCTCCACAGCTATAGGACCCCTTACCCATAAATTTGAGCTCACCTCCACAGACAGGTGTTCCGTAACTAGCCGACTCAAATTTCAACTCTCATATTTTTAATTCATGGGTGGGAACTCCGTCTGCCATGGAGTCTATCAGGAAAGGAAAATTACGGTAAGTATTTGGTAATAAATTTTCCGTTTTCCTGACAGACTCCATGGCAGACTACGTGTGGGAAATAACTAGCCAATCCACACGGGAGGGTATGCTGAACAAAAAATATTTTAATCTTTCCCGTCAACTGACAGGATTTTTCGACCAAAATTAACAGAGGAAAGGGAAGCAGGCTCAATACAATAATGAGACATAAATGTATGAATAGAAGACCACGAGGCTGCCCTGCATATCACTTCAGGAGCCACGTGTCGAGCTGCTGCCCATGAGGCTGCCATGCCTCTGGTGGAATGAGCCGTCACGCCTCTGGAGGAGCCAAGCCCTTTGCCCTGTAAGCCTGTTGAATAGATTGGACGATCCAGGCTGCTATTGTTCTGGAGGAAGCCTTCTTCCCTTTGTTGCTACCAGTGTGTAACAAGAACAGGTAGTTCAAGCTTCTTAAAGATGAAGTGACTCGCAAATATTCTTTCAGAGTCTCACCCACATCCAAGGGATGAACATCTGCTGATTCTGGAGAATTGAAAGTAGGAAGGACTATTTCCTGATTCTCATGAAAAACTGACTTGACTTTTGGTTTAGACCCAAGCATGGGAATAAGGACCACTCGGTCCGGGAAGAAAGTCAAAAAGGGTTCTTGACAACCCAGGAAGCTTATTTCTGAAACCCTTTTGGCTGAAGTAATGGCCACTAGAAAGGCCAGTTTGATTGATAAGTCCTTAATAGAAAGATCCTTGTTGTTGAGTGCTGAAAGAGCATCAAGGACGAGCAGAAGATCCCATTTGGGGAATCTAGGTTTCCTCTGAGGCCTGATTCTCGAAGCCCCCTGAAAGGATTGTTGAACCAGGGGATGAGTTGCCCATGATGTTCCTGAAAATGCCAATAAGGCTGAAACTTGTCAATCAGTTCCCTCAGAGTACAAAGGAAGATCCAAGCCTGATTGCAGAAAACTCAAAACGTCTTGAACTCCAGGATTTCTGAAAGATTTTCCAGCAGAAGTCATGAAGCTGACAAACCTGGTCCAGATTCTGTTGTAGGTTTTGTTCATGTTAGGCTTTCTGGAGCTCATAAGGGTAGAGATTACCCCTAAAGCACACCCAAGAGACTCTAGCGGGTCCCTGAAGCTCATCAGATTCAGGAGAGGAAACCATGGCCTGTTCGGCCAGTATGGTGCTATTGTTATCACTTCGCCTTTCTCCAACTGGAGCCGCTGCAGGAATTTTTGCATGATCGGAGGTGGAGGGAAGGCATATGCCTTGTTGAATTTCCATTGGCTTGTTAATGCATCTACTCCGAAGGCTTGACTGCACCGACCTCGAGTGTAGTATCTGTCTACTTTGTGATTGCAGGGGGATGCAAACAGATCCACTTCTGGATCGAAATCCAACGATAGGATCCACTTGAAGGTTTGTGGATGCAGTGACCATTCGTTGTTGTCTAGGTTGCTGCGTGACAGGAAGTCCGCTTGAATGTTCTGTTCCCCTGGAATGAAGACTGCTGTTAAGTTTGTAGATTCCTCTGAGCCCAGGTCATGATAGGTTCGACCTCTTGGAGAAGGGTGGGGCTCCGAGTGCCCCCTTGTCTCTTCACATATGCCACGGCGGTGGCATTGTCCATTTTGAGTAGGACCGACTTCCCTTTCAGAAGGTGGGAGAAGGCTTGAAGGGCGCACCATGCCGCACGCAATTCCAGAACGTTTGACCCTGGAATGTGGAGATGGGCATCCCATTTGCCCTGAGCCAGTTCTGCCCCACAATGTGCTCCCCAGCCCACATTGCTGGCATCGGATGAAACAATCATCCATTGGATGGGAGCAAGGGAGTGGCATGTTAACTAGACTTGTGCACAACGGAAAAATTCGTTCCGTTTCGGTTCGTTTCTTTCCGGTCCTGTTGATTCGTAATCATTCGTAATTTTGCTAGACGGGATTTTTCGTGTTCGGACTCATTCGTATTTTTGCAAGCGACATTTTTCGTTGAATTTTTTGTTGCTTTATAATTCGTACTTTCGGTAGAGTACGTTGTTTTTCGTTGATTCTGGACACAACTCCTACTTTCGTAACTTTTTTTGGGTTCGTACTTTCGGTAGAGTACGTTGTTTTTCGTTGATTCTGGACACAACTCCTACTTTCGTAACTTTTTTTGGGTTCGTTGATTCGTAATTTTCCGTGTCTCTCTCACAACGACGCTGCCTATTATGCCTAATGTGCTTCGAATGGATTTGTACTTTTCTAAATACATTGCGGTTATTTGTAACGATTCGAAATCTCGTATTTTACTTTCGTTTTTAACATGCGGCTATAGGCTCCGCCCCTGTACACCATTTTGAGAGGGTTCAGCACGGTGAGGGAGAAGCAGAGAGCAGAGCAGAGTGTTATTGTGCTTCGAATGGATTCGAAATCTCGTATTTTACTTTCGTTTTTTACATGCGGCTATAACCTCCGCCCCTGTACACCATTTTGAGAGGGAGTTCAGCACGGTGTGGGAGAAGCAGAGAGCAGAGCAGAGTGAGTGTTATTGTGCTTCGTATGGATTCGTACATTCGTAACTTTTTCATAACGAATTATGCCGAAGACATTCGGGCATTCGCTATTTGCGGTATAATTTATTTCGGATTCGGTCTTATTCGTAATTGCTTTGTTCGGAAATTCAAATGCTTCCGAATGTCCGATAGTTGCTAAATTCGGACGAATTTCAATTCGTTACGAAACGAATTGCACAAGCCTAATGTTAACAAGTTTTTGTGTTGAAGCCACCAGAGAAGACTGTTCCTCATTGACTGAGTAGTCCTGATCAGCTGATTGCGATCGTCTGTCTTCCATTGCTGAAGGAATCCTGATTGAAAAGGCGAAGCCTCCACATCGCCCATTTGACCATGGGGAACGTGGCCACCATCGTGCCGATTATCTTCAGGCACTGTGACGCCCTTAGGTTAGAGTAGTCTAGGGCTAAAGATATTCTTACCCGAATGACCGGGATTTTTTCTTCCGGACGAGAGATGGTATTCTCTACTGTGTCGAATTGAGCTCCTAGGTAGGTTAGGCGTTGGGTCAGTTCTGGCTGACTTTTCTCTCGGTTTAGGAGCCATCCGAACTCTATCAATGTAGAGATCACTTGATCTTTGTGGATCAGCAGCTGCTGCTTGTCTTGGGATAGTAGTAGCAGAACGTTCAGGTAATGATACAGACGCACACCCTGTATTCTGATAAGAGACACAATTACCAACAGAACCTTGGAAAAGACCCCTGGAGAAGGTCGTTAGTCCGAATGGAAGACAAATAAATTGTAAGTGCTCTCGTTCGACCTGAAATCGAAGGTATTTGTGGAATTCTTCTGCCACGGGAACATGAAAATACGCATCCTTAACATCTATTGAGATCAACCAGTCGCCTGGTTGAACGACTTTTTGGATGGATGAGAGTGATTCCATCTTGAATTTCTCGTGCTTTATGTACCTGTTCAGGAAAGTGAGATCTATAACTGGACGCCAAGAGCCGTTCTTCTTTTGTACTAGGAAGAGGGGGAAGTATACCCCCTGGAATTCCTCGTCCTTTGGGACGGGCACCACTGCTCCTTGATCTTTCAGGGCATTCACATATGAAAGAAGAACTTGTTGTTTTTCTTCTGATTGAGGCAGTGAAGATTGCATTGGTCTGCATGGAGGGACTTTGGTGAAGGACCATGTGTGATCTGTTGAGACCGTTTTGATGGTCCAATAATCTGAGATCAAGGTCACCCAGACGTGCCGGCAGAAACGTAGGCGAGCCCCCTACCCGACCCGCTTTGGGCGGGCCCAATCTCAAAAGGACTTGGTTGGCTCGCGCCCACCGGGCGTCTGTTTCTTGACAGATTTTTTGGAAAGATATCTGCCTATTCCAGTTCCAGCTTCTCCTAAAATCCCGTCCGGGCCTATAGGAGCGTGCCTCTCTTGAACGCTCTGTGCTGCGTTTCCGCTGAGGCCTTCTTTGGTTAAACGGACGTTTGTCCTGAGGGAGGAATCCCGACTTTCCGCCTGTAGCCTTTGAAATAGCGTTATCTAGCTTGTTTCCAAACAAGGAAGTTCCTTTAAAAGGAATTTTGCACCATGCCTGCTTTGAGGCAGGATCAACAAGCCAGGGGCGCAACCATAGTGTTCGTTTGGCTGTGACCGAAGATAGCATGGATCTAGCCATCAAGCGGATGAGATCAATTGAACCTTCTCCCAAAAAGGCAATAGCCAGTTTAAGTTCTTGCACTGCTGAACTTTGTGCCAATTTCTCCGAGACACCTTTCAGATCGGAGTCAACATTTTCCACCCAGGCCTCCATTGCTTTGGAGGTTACTGCAAGGGCAAAAGCTGGTTTGCATGCCGTTCCGGCCAGGCTATATATTCTTTTGAGGTCCTGGTCGATCTTCCGATCCAGACCATCTTTAAATGATACGGTGTCATCTAGCGGGAGGGTGACATGCTTCGCTAGGCGCAATACTGCTGCATCTACGAGGGGAGCATTCTCCAGATGCTTGACATCCTCCGATTTAAAGGGATACAGTCTAGAGGTTTTGCTTAGCATGGAAACCTTCTTATCTCCCTTGCTCCATTCTTCCTCAAACACTCCTTTCAGCTCAGAGGGATATGGGAAATTGGAGCGTTCTTTCCCCAGTTGTTTAAACAGTTTTCTTTGTTTTTCTGGGGGGGCAGTGGTATCCACCAACTTCAAAGTTTCCTTCACTGCCTTGATCAGCAGAGAGACTAAAGCGTAGTCGAATCCCACCGTAGAATCATCTCCCTCCATCTCGTCTTGCGAGGAATCATGGGAGGAATCACAGAATCATCTCCCTCCATCTCGTCTTGCGAGGAATAATGGGAGGAATCATGGGGCTGGAATTGGCCGGGATCCTCCTAGGCCTCGTCAGCCAAGGAGCCAGACAAGGTGGTGGACTGGCTCCTTGTGTGGGGGGGGGGGGCAACTATTTCTTTCATAGATTGCTGTACCACACGTTTCACAAGAGACTCAAGGTTTTGTTTTTTGGTCTCTTTCTCACCAACCGCTCGGGCATAACATGGGTCGCATAGCGATTTGCCCTCCGGGATTCTGGTCTTGCATCCCCAACAGGCTCTGTGGTCAGAGCGATCATCGCGGTGGTGGTGGCGGTGACTAGAGGAGGAATGGGAACATCTCCTATGTCTAGAGGGGGTATGTGAACGTCCCCTATGACGATGGGTCCTAGACGTAGTGTCGCGTCTAGACCTGGATGATGAGTGATGATGCGGCCTGGCAAGGTCCCTTTCTTGTGACCGATGAACTGAAGTTGCCGGGCTGTAAGAGATAATACAGACAGAGGGAGGGGGAGGGGAGGTGGGCAGGATGTAACGGTTAGCAACCACCAGATAGGCACAAAAGACACCAACCCCCTACCCACTCCGCACATACCTTGTGCGGGAGGGCTGGCCACATGGCGGTGAGGATGAGTTCATGACGAGGGAGACAGGAATCCGTACTACACTGCCTAGACTAAGGATAAGCAAATCAATGCAAAGAAGCATAAGAAAAGAAAAAAGTTTTTTTTTTTTTTTTTTAAACTGTCCCTTTAAGAGACACTAAGCATAACAAGCATACATTGCAAAATGAAGTGCTTACCCCGTCCTAGCAGTAATGAGGCTCCGGGAGGCTGTCGCTCTATGCCCACAGGTTATCCCACCTGTATAGGGCTCTTCAGCGGTTTAAATAAACCGCCGAAATGACGTCACGGCCGGTCCCGCTGCGCGCATGCGCCGAAGAAACCAGACCCACTGCGCCTGCGCGGCCCCTGACCCCTCCGCCGCATTGCGCATGCGCGGAAACCAAGCCTCGGTTTCACCGCAGTTCGCGCATGCGCAGAAGAGCGGCGGACCGGGAACCAGGAAGTAATGGCGTCCTGGGACGCAAAAAGCGTTCCACATGCCGCACACAGGAGGAAGGAAAACAGGGGAGACAAAAACAACATACACAAACTTGTCTGCCATGAAAGAAGATATAAAATCGAAATCTTCAGACCTTGCCAGCCGAGGAATCCTGCGACATCCGATCCGGTACTCTGGGGCCACATCCCTTCCACCATAGGGGTATTTTCCAGCCCGGAACCACTCGCCCGCTCATAGCTGGGCCCTGGGTGCACCGCAAGCAGTACCGATCCATCCGAGCAATCCACATCCTGGACATCGCACAGAATTGCATGATGAAGGTCCATGTGAGGAGGATAAAAAAGGAACACCTGTCTGTGGAGGTGAGCTCAAATTTATGGGTAAGGGGTCCTATAGCTGTGGAGAGGAGGCGGGGTTAACCCACACGTAGTCTGCCATGGAGTCTGTCAGGAAATGTTCATATGTGCGTCTTCTATATAGTTAATCATATAGGTGGTGCGGATAGTGAACGGTGAGTCTGGTTTTAATTGGTTCCAATCCTAGTTCCAGTGCTTCTTTCACCAAGGTGTAATTCACCACGTGGGGGGGGGGGGGGGGTAAAAAGTCCCCTTATGGGGATGCACTCACCAGATATTCGATCAATATAGGCATAGATAAACCATCCTCCTTCAATGTGTCTTCTTTACCACAATAATAGGTCTATGGTGCCGCCCAGCGCTCCTCCTGGCGGTGGCTTTCTGTGCATCTTCACCTCCTCCGCATCATGGTGGCTTCCGCCGTATGTCTCCTCCTCCTAGGCGGCCAAGAGGATCGCCTCTGCTATCGGCCAATTGGGTGACGGGTCTCTGGACCCGCTTCCTGATTGGCTGAGAATGGAGTGTCCCGGCTACAAATGCTCAGGAGTTGGCTGGAGAGGGACATATATTGATCGAACATCTGGTGAGTGCATCCCCATAAGGGGACTTTTTACCCCCCCCCCACGTGGTGAATTACACCTTGGTGAAAGAAGCACTGGAACTAGGATTGGAACCAATTACAACCAGACTCACCGTTTACTGTCCACACCACCTATATGATTAACTATATAGAAGACGCACAAATGAACATTTCTCCGTAGCGCTGCTGCAGTTTTATTCTGAACTTTTGATCTAAGTTTTTTAAGACTGAAGAAAAACATTTTACATTGCAATTAATTTTAATTGCAACTAAAATTAAAAAAAAAAGTCCCCATGTACTGACGAAGGCACGTGACCCTGGCATTACACGTAAGGGGGCGGAGCCAGTGGCATCAGCACATTTCCCAACCAGAAGTAAGGAAAGTTTGTTCAGGAGACATTACAAAGGTGTTTATCTGTGGTGTGCCAGTGATAGTGCGCAGGATAATGTGAGCGGTATTTTAATTGGTTTAAAAGTGATATACATTTGCAGTAAGACGCCATGACGGCGTTATTATTTTCTCCTTGAGCACTTATTGAGGAAGATTATGAGGCAATAAACTTCATGTATACCTGAGAAGGAAGATACTGTAAAAAGAAGATATAAAAACAAAGGAATAAGGTGTTCAGAGACCCGACGGGTTCATACCAGGAAATTTGGAGGTGGGAGATTTGGAGCCCCTTAAAGGGAAAGGCCCATTCAGACTTATTCCCCCTATAGGTCATATTATTAAGGACTTTTTAAAAGTTGGACAATTCATTTTAATTGCAATTTTATTTTTATTTTTTTTCACTATGTGATGCTTCATGTTGGTTTAATTTTTTTTTTTTTTTGGTGTACAGAGTTTATAGAGTGATGCTGTGTACACACGACCGTTTTTCTCGTCGAGAAAAACGAAATTTTTTCCTTTTGACAAGAAAAACAATCGTCTGTGGGCATTTTGTCGTTTTTCTCGACGAGAAAAACGGCATTAAAAACGACGAGAAAAATTAGAACATGTTCTAATTTTTCTCGTTGTTTTTTCAGACATTTTTTCCGCGGCAGTTTTCCCATTGGGAAACACTGCCGCGGAGCCCACAGACGGTCGTTTTTCCCTCGTTTTTAATGTCATTATTCACTGCGTTTTTTTAACCGCTGTGAATAATGATTGTGTGTACGCGGCAATAGAGTTTTTCAAATACACAGGTTGATGTTTAACAGTAATATTTTTTTTTCTAGATAATTGGAGGAAATTTCCAGAACAGGGGACAAAAAAACAAAACAAAAAATAATGAAAAAAAAAAGATTATTTTTGTTCAGCGAATTAATGTTTAATTTAGTGTATGATTTAAGTTTATTATTGGGTAACATTTGCAGCGCAGCACTATATGATTTTTATACATGTACAAAAAAAAAAAAAGTGTTGCATAAATTGATAGTGATATAAAAATGCCTGCAATAAATAAATACAGTAAATAAATCATTTAATTAATTAATACATAATTAAATAAATGCTTCCTTTGTCTACATACTTTAGCGTCCCTTATCCACATAGCAGAAAGTCTGGTTGGTATGTCATTACCCAATCTATGGGGGATTGATGTGACCAGAAGGCTCGGCCCTGGGGGGGGGAGGGGGGGCCGTGACACCACATTTGTAGGATTCCATTAGAAGAGTGATTGACATTTTCTGCAAGACAATACAGGCAGACATGGACATGGGGGGATGTACAATGAAGAGAAATCACTCGGGGGGGGGGGGGGGGGGGTCATCTACATCTAAAATGCTCATTATTGGTGTCCAAGGTGGAAAATCAGATAAATGTGGATTAATGAGGACAATCAAAGCCTTCTGTGATACCAGGGCAATCCCGTGCCCGGCCGAGCATGGAAACGATGGAAGCTAGCTGGAAACTACGAGGAGAGACACGCACTCCATACGGAACCTCAGAATTTGTGCTGAGTGTCCCCAATAAGGCATCCTCGTGGTCACCTTCTCCACAAATTAGACTCGTTGGTCCTTTCATGCCTCCTATGATTGCCTGCAGTCCGATGCTCTGTCTCATGGTGTCTACTTGATCACCGAACCATTATCCATTGCAATACACTCTGGGAAGGCTCTGATATTTATTGGACAGCATCCCCTGAGGAAGCCCCATTATAGGGCGAAACATGTTGGGAACCACACCATTGTGCTGTACCCAGGGCTTTTTTTCCTCAGAGAATAGGTGCAGGAACTCCCCCTTTCGGAGTCACCCATTGTCTCTGCTCCTACCTACCTCTGAGCACCCTTCCTTGGTTCCACCCCCTTCCCACCTCCCAGTACTGCCCCTTTTAGAGAATACGTAACCAAGTAACATTTGTGGTACTAACTTCTAAGTAATTTGTATGGAACTTGTTAATGATACAAGAAAAGCAGTAAAATAGATCCCCTACACCCAACAACAACAAGCCTGCAGCAGCCAGCTACAATAGACTGGTGCCTCAACAGTAGATCCCCCCTCCAGCGACAACTGACCCCAAAACAACATAAGACCAACCCCAGCAACAATAAACCTTCCCACTCCAAAAATAGATCCCTTCCAGAGACAATGGTGTTGATTTACTAAAGGAAAATCCACTTTGCACTTGAAAGTGCACTGAAAGTGCACATGGAAGTGCAGATGCTGTAGATCTGAGGGGGACATGCAAGGAAAATAAAAAACAGCATTTTAGCTTGCACATGATTGGATGATAAAATCAGCAGAGCTTCCCCTAATTTCAGAGCTTCCCCTCAGATTTACAGCGATCTACAGCGACTGCACTTCCATGTGCACTTTCAAGTGCAAAGTGGATTTTCCTTTAGTAAATCAACCCCAATATGTCCCCCAGCAGCAACAATAGATATCCCCTGCAACAATAACACCCCCCCCAGGAAAAATATATCTCCTCCAGAACAATAGATCCCCCAGCAGCCAGCATCAATAGACACTGTAGCACAACTCAACACCCCTTGCCACCATATACATGCAGTGCTGGAGGTGCCGGAACTGTGTTCCCCAGCATTCCCGCTGAAAAAAAGCCCTGGCTGTACCTTAAAAAGCTGTACTGTATGAGTCTTCCTTAATGCAATTGCATTGTTTTTGTGTATTAATAATAGGATTTTTATAACAGCTTACCTGTAAAATCCTTTTCTTGGAGTACATCACGGGACACAGAGCGGCATAGTCATTACTATGTGGGTTATATAGATTACCTTCAGGTGCTGGCACTGGCAACTTCCAAACCGGAAGTACCCTCCCCTATATAAGCCCCTCCCATCCGGGAGCACCTCAGTTTTGTAGCAAAGCAATAAGTGTCCCCAAAGAGGGGCGGGAGCTCTGTGTCCCGTGATGTACTCCAAGAAAAGGATTTTACAGGTAAGCTGTTATAAAAATCCTATTTTCTTTCTCGTACATCACGGGACACAGAGCGACATAGTCATTACTAATGGGACGTCCAAAAGCAATGCCCAATGAGGGGGGGGATACACCATATATAAGCTGAGCGCTATCAGACATGAGGCTCTTTTGCGGCCTGAAACACACTGCGCCCAAAGGCGACATCCTCCTGACTTCTAACGTCTACCTGGTAGAACCTAGTAAACGTGTGTACTGAAGACCATGTTGCGGCCTTACAGATTTGAGCCAGGGAGGCCTGGTGATGCACTGCCCATGAAGTTCCAACTGCTCTCGTGGAGTGCGCCCTAACTTTGAACGGAGGCGGTCTCCTTCTCAAGCCATAGGCTTGCATTATGACCTGTCGAATCCACTTGGCTAAAGTAGATTTTGACGCTGCCTGACCCTTTCTGGGGCCTTCCGGCAGAATAAACAAAGTATCCGTTCTGCGAATCTGAGCAGTGGCTTTAGATAAGCTTTAACTGCTCTTACTACATCCAAAGAATGCAATAACTTTTCCTCTACCGAAGTAGGTTTGGGGAAAAAGGAAGGAAGAACCACATCTTGGTTCAAATGAAACCTCGATACCACCTTAGGAAGAAAGGCTGGATGAGGACGTAACACTACTCTATCCTTATGGATAACCAGATATGGCTCCTTACAGGACATAGCTGCTAATTCCGATACTCTTTTAGCCGAACAAATGGCTACTAGAAAAATCAATTTCCTGGTGAGAAGCACCAAAGAAATATGATGTAATGGTTCAAATGGTTGTTTCTGTAGAACCGATAGAACCAGGTTTAAGTCCCATGGACATATGGGAATATTAACCGGAGGGCTAATACGCATCACTCCTTGTGTAAAAGTTTTGACTAGTGAATGCGAAGCCAAGGGCCTTTGAAAAAATATTGACAAGGCCGAAATCTGACCCTTGATAGTACTCAAGGCAAGCTTCCTATCTACAGCCCACTGTAGGAAGTCCAGAATCCTACCTATTACGTACTTACGTGGATGCCATTTCTTGGCTTCACACCACGCGATGTACGCCTTCCAGATTCTATAGTAAATCTGCCTGGATACCGGCTTCCTGGCATTGATCATGGTAGATACCACAGGATTAGAGAGACCTCTCTTTTTTAGAATGTGGGCTTCAATAGCCAGGCCGTCAAACCTAGGGCTAGTAAGGAAGGATGGTATATCGGTCCTTGTGAAAGCAGGTCCGGACGATGTGGGAGGGTCCAAGGACTCCCCACAGACATCTTTACAATCTCTGCGTACCATGCTCTTCGGGGCCACGCTGGAGCCACCAGAATCACTGGTTTCTTTTCTACCCTGATTCTGCGGAGTAATCGAGGCAACAATTGTGGCGGTGGAAATGCATATATCAGCTTGAACTGATCCCAAGGGAACACTAGAGCATCCGAGCCACAAGCTAGGGGATCCTTTGTCCGAGAGACAAATCTGTCCACCTTTGCGTTGAATCTGGATGCTAGAAGATCTACATCCGATGTCCCCCACCGCTGACATATTGTCCAGAAAACCTCGGGGTGAAGGGACCATTCCCCTGGGCCTAATTGTTGGCGACTTAGAAAGTCCGCCTTCCAATTCTCCACTCCTGGAATGAAGACCGCGGATATGGCTGGGACATATCTTTCTGCCCATTTCAGGATGTAATTTACTTCCCTATGGGCTGCACGACTCCTGGTGCCCCCCTGATGATTGATATATGCCACTGCCGTGGCATTGTCTGATTGAATTCTGACAGGGGACCCTTGGAGTTTGGATGTCCATGCTACTAGGGCATACCGGGCTGCTCGTATCTCTAAGAGATTGATGGGCAGGGCCTTCTCTGCATCCGACCATCTGCCCTGGAGAGACCATTGCTCCAGTACTGCCCCCCAGCCTATAAGGCTGGCATCTGTAGTGACCACCTTCCAAGAAATCGGACTGAAGGATTTCCCTTTTTTCAGATTCTGGGGAACCAACCACCAACGGAGGCTCTTGCGAACGGAAGGGGACAAGGACATTGGTAAGTCTAGGGCCTGAACTCTTTTGTTCCAGGCTGACAATATGGCCCTTTGCAAATTCCTTGAATGGAATTGACCGTAGGGTACCGCTTCGAATGATGCCACCATTTTTCCCAGCAGCCTCATGCACAGGCGTATGGACGGCTGTCTTTTTGTACCCACTAGGTGGATCAAATCTCTCAAAGAAGACACTTTTTCTTGAAGGCAAGAAAATCTTCCTCTGGTCTGAATCCAGCCTTAGCCCCAAGTATTCCAGACTTTTGACTGGTTTTAGGGCTGACTTGTCTCGGTTGATGATCCAACCGTGATATTCCAGATACTCGATTGTCTCGTGAACAACCACTTTTGGTTTTTCCACTGAGTGGTCCATCAGCAACAAGTCGTCTAGATATGCCATTATCGTTACACCTTGTGTTCTTAGATTGGCCAATAATGGGGCCAGAATTTTTGTGAACACTCGAGGTGCTGTGGCCAGACTGAAGGGTAAGGCTCTGAACTGAAAATGGCGCCCTTCTACTGCAAAGCGTAGAAATTTTTGGTGGACTGGAAAGATGGGAATGTGCAAATAAGCATCTTTGATGTCGATTGAGGCTAACCATTCCTCCCCTTGTAGGGCAGTGGCCACCGATCGGATCGACTCCATCTGGAAAGTCCTGATATGTAGGAATTTGTTTAGCCCTTTTAGATTTAATATGGGCCTCACGTCCCCGTTTGGCTTCGGGACTGTAAAGAGGTTTGAGTAAAACCCGAACCCGCATTCTTCCAGGGGAACCTCCATAATTACTCCTTGGAGCAATAGTTGTTCTAGTGCCAACAGGAGGGATCCTCTCTTCCGGGGATCTCTTGGCACGTTTGACCACATAAAATGGGAAGGAGGAGAGTCTTTTAACTCCAGCTTGTATCCCAGACTTACTGCGGAGAGCACCCATCTGTCTCTGATCTTGTCCCGCCAGGTCTCTGCGAACAACTGAAGTCTTCCCCCCACCCGATTGAGTGGGGGCAACCCTTCATGAATTTGATTTTGGGGGAGGTTTTGTACCTCTCCTGACCCAGGGTTTTTTGTTACCCTGTGATTGTCCCTGATTCTTACCCCCGGGATTTGACCAAGGAGGCAGTCAGAACTGCTTCACAGCAGATGTCCCAGGGACTGGAGAGGCAGGCCTCTTAAAAGAGGGACCTCTAAATCTCTTTTTAACCGGCAAGAGTGTACTTTTACCGCTGGAAATTTTCTGGATATATTTGTCCAGGTCTTCCCCGAATAAGCGTTCACCATGAAATGGGAAGCCAACCAGCAATTTTTTACAGGGAGCTTCAGCCGACCAGTTCTTGAGCCATAGAAGCCTACGCATATGTACTACAGACAGCATAAGGCGGGAGGCCTGGTGGATTGAATCCTTGATGGTGTCAACCGCAAAGCATAAGGCTCTAGGTAGATCAGCTAGGGCAAGGGCCTGCTGATCCGGCAAGTCCCTTAAGACCTGGAGACCAGTGGAGGGATTGTCAGAGAGAGGTGTCTGTCACTGAATGGAGACCAGTGGAGGGATTGGCAGAGAGGGGTGGAGGACACTGAATGGAGGGATTGGCAGAGAGGGGTGGAGGACACTGAATGGAGACCAGTGGAGGGATTGGCAGAGGGGTGGAGGACACTGAATGGAAGCCAGTGAAGGGGTTGGCAGAGATGGGTGGCGGACACTGAATAGAAGCCAGTGGAGGGATTGGTAGAGAGGGGTGGAGGACACTGAATGGAGGCCAGTGGAGGGATTAGTAGAGAGGGGTGGAGGACACTGAATGGAGACCAGTGGAGGGATTGGTAGAGAGGGGTGGAGGACACTGAATGGAGACCAGTGGAGGGATTGGTAGAGAGGGGTGGAGGACACTGAATGGAGGCCAATGAAAGGATTGGCAGAGAGGGGTGGAGGACAATGAATGGAGGTCAGTGGAAGGATTGGCAGAGGGGTAGAGGACACTAAATGGAGGTATTGGCAGAGGGGTGGAGGACAATGAATGGAGACCAGTGGAGGGATTGTCAGAGACGGGTGGAGGACACTGAATGGAGGTCAGTGGAGGGATTGGCAGAGAGGGGTGGAGGACACTGAATGGAGGTCAGTGGAGGGATTGGCAGAGAGGGGTGGAGGATACTGAATGGAGGTCAGTGGAGGGATTGGCAGAGAGGGGTGGAGGATACTGAATGGAGGTCAGTGGAGGGATTGGCAGAGAGGGGTGGAGGACACTGAATGGAGGTCAGTCGAGGGATTGGTAGAGAGGGGTGGAGGACACTGAATGGAGGCCAGTGGAGGGATTGGCAGAGAGGGGTGGAGGACACTGAATGGAGACCAGTGGAGAGATTGGTAGAGAGGGGTGGAGGACACTGAATGGAGACCAGTGGAGGGATTGGCAGAGAGGGGTGTAGGACACTGAAAGGAGGCCAGTGGAGGGATTGGCAGAGAGGGGTGGAGGACACTGAATGGAGGCCAGTGGAGAGATTGGTAGAGAGGGGTGGAGGACACTGAGTGGAGGTCAGTGGAGGATTGGAAGAGGGGCATGTCCAAGGTCAGTGAGGTTGGCAGCAGCATTTATGATAGACTGAAGGGGGGAGTTGTAATAGTCAATGGGGAGAGATGAGAAGGAGTGAATTAGTAACTTGGTGGTGTCATTGGTTAAAAAGGGGCGGATTTTGGGAATATTAGGGAAATGAAGACGGAAAAGCTTTGGAGTGATTGGATGTGGGGAATAAAGGAAATGTAAGGAGCTCAGTTTTAGGGAGATTTAGTTGTAGGAATCGGTGTGACTTCCATACTGATATGTCAGTTAGTAGGTTAGTAAAGGGGCCAGGTGAGATGGTATTGGAAGCCATGGGAGGTTTTTAGGGAAGAAGTGTATATAGAGAATACAAGGGGCCCTAAGAAAGAGTCTTGAGGGACCCCAATGGATGTGGTGAGAAGGGGACACTGTATAGTTGTAGGGGACATATATATATATATATATATATATATTGTGACAGCAGGAAGGTAAAGTCACCTGGTTGCACCCAGGGGGGTAGGTATATTTCTCCCAGATTCAGGCTTTATGCCGACT
Organism: Rana muscosa; assembly: GCA_029206835.1. Lineage (NCBI taxonomy): Eukaryota > Metazoa > Chordata > Amphibia > Anura > Ranidae > Rana > Rana muscosa. Next base: position 3,514,774 of record CM055120.1, read on the forward strand.
TATACAACTAGGGAGAGAGTTGATGAAGCCCAGCTGAGGCTAGTGGGCTCATGGATGATTCATACCTCTAGGGAGAGGGCTGGGCGTCGTGCAGGCAGGGAGTTGATGAGACCAGCTGAAGCTTGTCAGCTCATTTAAGGCCTCTATAAAAACTCCCAGGTTCATTAGGTGTTTGCTCATGCCTGGACCCAGACCTGTGTGGACTGTCTAGGGAGAGTGAACCCCTGTGCGGTGAGACAAAGCCTGTGTGGCTATTTGTTTGGACATTTACTAAACCAGGGACTTAGGGACTAGGACAGCACCAGGCTGATCCCAGTTGTTAGTTAGGGAAACCTGCATGTTTAGTCAGAGGTCAAGCTGACCAGGATTTATTTTGTTTATGTTTCTTTTTGCTTTGCTGTGTTTTTGTCACTGTAAATAGAGAAATAAACCGCACCTTTTGATCTTGAAAACCACAACCTCCGTCTGCTGGGCCTGTTTTTGTGTGGGGAGCCCATCCAGGGGGTCACACACACCCGCTACCGAGCTAACCCCCTCACAGTTGGTGGAGAATGCGGGCAGTTTTTTTTTAAGCCAGCATGGAGGAGATACTGAAACAGCTGGCTCTAGCAAATGCCAATCAACAGCAGACAAATGCAGGTTTGCAAAAGAGCCTTGCAGCTCAACAACAGAGCTTCGCAGCCCAGCAGCAAGCTCATCAACAGAGCCTTGCAGCCCAGCAGCAATCTGAGGCCCGCTTCATAGACCTGTTACAGAAGCAAGAGCAGAGACTACAACAAATGGAAGCAGTAATGCAGCAACGTCCGCAGACCAGTGAGGAAAGCCGTCCCACTAATACCGCGTCCTTTGGGGTGAGTCGTTTATTGACGAAAATGACTGGAGAGGATGATCCAGAGGTATTTTTGACCACATTTGAAAGGACTGCTGAAAGAGAAAAGTGGCCTGAGGAGCAGTGGGCTGGACTGGTGGCTCCTCTGTTAACTGGTGAATCGCAGAAGGCTTACTATGACCTAGAGCCTGACCAAGCAAAAGACTATGTGATGCTAAAAGCTGAAATATTGGCAAGGCTGGGTGTCACCCTGGCTGTCCGGGCTCAGCGTGTGCATAACTGGACTTTCCAGCTTGGAAAACCCCCCAGGTCTCAAATGTATGATCTCATTCACCTGAGCAGGAAGTGGCTACAGCCAGAGACTTTGTCCGCACCAGAGATTGTGGAACGTGTTGTAATGGATCGGTTTTTGAGAGCTCTTCCTACTGCCATCCAAAAGTGGGTAAGCCATGGAGACCCAGAGACGGCCGGTGGTCTTGTGGATCGTGTAGAGAAATACTTGGCTACAGAGAACCTGACGGCCTCTTCCAGAGACTCTCGGACTTTCCACCCTAAGACCAGACCATCCCCAGGGGCGGATAAGAGGATTCCAAGGGGTGAGGGTGGAGAGAGTGAGAGGGTGGGAGCTCTACCCAAAGTTTGGCGAGAACAGCCTGGGAAGTCAGGGGCTCAAGAGGCAGCCAAAAGGATTGTTTGCTACCGCTGCCGGCAAGCGGGACATATTGCAGCAAATTGCCCGGTTGTGGAGGAACCCATGCAATGTGACTTTCTGACGGACCGACGTCAGTCGCTGTGTGCGACAGTCGCATGCACTGCCATTCGGGGAACTGAGAAACATTTATGCAAAATGTGTATTAATGGTAGAAATGTTGTGGTATTGCTGGATTCAGGTAGCCTTGTGACCCTGATAAAGGCTGAATTAGTTAAAACAGAGGTCTCTGGGAATAGCAAGGTAGCTGTTATTTGTGTGCATGGGGACACCCGAGAGTATCCAGTGACTACAGTGTGTTTCGAGACCCCCAAAGGTACCCTCTCTCATCCAGTGGGGTTAGTATCTCAATTACCGCATGATGCCATTGTGGGAAGGGATTTTCCGAAGTTCTCGGAACTGTGGGATGATCCTGAGCCCCCCACTGGTGCCCCTATGTACCAGGAATGTGATAGCCAGAACTCCTCTGAGAGTGGTGAGGACTCTCCAGAATTTCCCTTGTCAGTATTGGCAGGGGAGACTCAAGAAACTGGAGAGGAGCCCACCTCCTCAGACGAAAACCTACCGTCTGTGGAGTTTTCTGATCTTGAGGTTCACAGGGAAAATTTTGCCACAGAACAGTTAAAAGACCCCGCCCTAATAAAGGCACGGGAAAACGTAGTGGAAATAGATGGCGAGTTAGTGAACCCAGATAATACCTGCACTTACCCATACTTCAGCGTAGAGAAGGACCTACTGTATCGGGTGGCAAAAAGGGCAGAAGAAACCGTTGAGCAGCTTGTGGTGCCCAAACCTTACAGGAAGTTGGTGTTGGAGTTGGCCCATGGGCACATTCTTGGAGGTCATCTGGGGACAGAGAAAACCCGAGAGAGGGTATTACAGAGATTCTATTGGCCTGGGGTGATGAAGGACATAGAAAATTATTGTTCCTCCTGCCCTGTGTGTCAGAGGTCGGCCCCGATGCCACATTTCCGTAGCCCGCTGGTCCCTCTACCCATCATTGAGGTCCCGTTTGAGAGAATCGCAATGGATTTGGTAGGTCCTATAATCAAGTCCGCTAGGGGGCACCAGTACATATTGGTTATAATGGACTATGCCACCCGTTATCCAGAAGCGATCCCTCTCAGAAATACCTTGGCCAAAACCATAGCCAAAGAGCTATCTCTTGTTTTTAGCCGGGTGGGTATTTGTAAAGAACTGCTTACGGACCAAGGTACACCCTTTATGTCCCGGGTTATGAAAGAGCTGTGTAAATTGTTCAAAGTGACGCAATTGCGTACATCTGTGTATCACCCCCAAACCGATGGGCTGGTTGAAAGATTCAACAAAACCCTAAAACAAATGTTGAAGAAAGTGGTGGATAGAGATGGAAAGGATTGGGACTGTCTACTTCCTTATTTGATGTTTGCTATTAGGGAGGTGCCCCAATCCTCTACGGGATTCTCCCCCTTTGAGTTACTGTATGGGAGACACCCAAGAGGGCTGTTGGATATTGCCAAGGAAACTTGGGAAAGTGAGAGTTCTCCCCACAGGAGTGTGATTGAGCATGTCGCCCTGATGCAAGATCGAATTGCACAGGTAATGCCCATCGTGAAGGAACATTTGGCCCAAGCGCAGTTGGCACAGCAGAGAGTGTACAACCGTGGAGCCAAGACCCGTACCTTTTCCCCGGGGGATAGGATATTGGTACTTGTCCCTACGGTTGAAAGTAAATTCCTTGCCAAATGGCAAGGCCCCTACGAGATAATGGAAAAAGTGAGCAAAGTGAATTACAAGGTCAGACAACCAGGAAGGCGAAAGCCCGAACAGATCTATCACGTTAATCTGTTGAAAGCCTGGAGGGATAGAGAGTCCCTAGTCGCAGAAACTTGGTCACCAGCTCAAACTGGTTGCGTGATTCCGGAGGTTGGAATAGCAGCCACCTTGTCACAACCCCAACAACAGGAGGTTAAGGAGTTTGTGCTTCGCAACAAGGAGGTGTTCTCTGAGCTGCCGGGACAAACATCTGGGGTAGAGCATGATATTATTACCCCGCCCGGTGAAAGGGTGAAGTTAAAACCCTATCGGATCCCAGAGGCCCGACGGGAGGCAATACGGGAGGAAGTACAGAAAATGCTGAACTTAGGGGTGATAGAGGAGTCCCAAAGTGATTGGTCTAGTCCCATTGTGCTGGTGCCTAAACCGGATGGGAGCTGGAGATTTTGTAACGATTTTCGTCAGTTGAACAAAGTTACAAAATTTGACACCTACCCCATGCCAGGTATAGATGAGTTGATCGACCGGCTGGGAACAGCCCGATACATGACGACTCTTGACCTCACAAAAGGGTATTGGCAAATTCCCCTGGCCAAGTCGGCCAAAGAGAAAACCGCATTTGTAACCCCAGACGGGGCGTTCCAATATAAGAGAATGCCGTTCGGGTTACAGAATGCGCCGGCCACATTCCAGCGGAAAATGGACCAGATACTGAGGCCCCACCGGAAGTATGCTGCGGCTTACCTGGATGACGTAATTGTCCATAGCACAGATTGGGCCTCACATCTGCCAAAAGTGCAAGCAGTCCTAGACTCTATCCGGGAAGCGGGGTTTACGGCTAACCCCAAGAAGTGTACCATTGGGCAGGAGGAGGCCAAATATCTTGGGTACACCATTGGGAGGGGAGTAATAAAACCCCAACTCAACAAAGTCGAGGCCATCCAGAGTTGGCCACGTCCCAACAGCAAGAAGCAGGTACGAGCCTTTCTGGGAATAGCGGGGTATTATCGGCGCTTCATTCCCCACTTTGCTTCTAAGGCTGTGCCCCTAACCAACCTGACGAAAGGGAAAGGGTCGGTCATGATTAAATGGACCCCCGAGGCTGAGGCAGCATTTCAATTCTTGAAACAAGCCTTATGTAGCCAGCCAGTGTTGTACTCACCCGACTTCTCTAAAGACTTTGTCGTACAAAGTGATGCGTCAGATGTGGGGTTAGGAGCAGTATTGTCCCAGGTCTGGAACGGGGAAGAGCACCCAGTCATTTACCTCAGCAGGAAGTTGAAGTCCCATGAGGTAAATTACGCCACGGTTGAAAAGGAGTGTTTAGCGGTGAAGTGGGCTCTAGATTCCCTTCGGTACTATCTGCTAGGTAGGCACTTTGACATGGTTACGGATCACGCTCCGTTAAAGTGGATGGCTCAAAACAAGGAGACAAATAGAAGAGTGAATAGGTGGTTCCTGGCCCTACAGGAATTCAACTTCACAGTAAAGCATCGCCCTGGCGTTCAAATGGGGAATGTGGATGCTTTGTCTCGAGTACATGAATGCCTGATTGCTGGTGTTCCAACCCCAAGGTTAAAACAAGAGGGAGGGGGTATGTGACAGCAGGAAGGTAAAGTCACCTGGTTGCACCCAGGGGGGTAGGTATATTTCTCCCAGATTCAGGCTTTATGCCGACTTATACAACTAGGGAGAGAGTTGATGAAGCCCAGCTGAGGCTAGTGGGCTCATGGATGATTCATACCTCTAGGGAGAGTGCTGGGCGTCGTGCAGGCAGGGAGTTGATGAGACCAGCTGAAGCTTGTCAGCTCGTTTAAGGCCTCTATAAAAACTCCCAGGTTCATTAGGTGTTTGCTCATGCCTGGACCCAGACCTGTGTGGACTGTCTAGGGAGAGTGAACCCCTGTGCGGTGAGACAAAGCCTGTGTGGCTATTTGTTTGGACATTTACTAAACCAGGGACTTAGGGACTAGGACAGCACCAGGCTGATCCCAGTTGTTAGTTAGGGAAACCTGCATGTTTAGTCAGAGGTCAAGCTGACCAGGATTTATTTTGTTTATGTTTCTTTTTGCTTTGCTGTGTTTTTGTCACTGTAAATAGAGAAATAAACCGCACCTTTTGATCTTGAAAACCACAACCTCCGTCTGCTGGGCCTGTTTTTGTGTGGGGAGCCCATTCAGGGGGTCACACACACCCGCTACCGAGCTAACCCCCTCACAATATATATATCTCAAATATATGGTAATTTTATGTTGACTTATCCTTCAGCCCTGATGAAGGGGGGTTCTGACCCCTAAAACGCATTAGTTTTCTCTTCTGACCTTCTGTCACGTGAAATAAAGACTTACTAGACTTTGATCAGACGTTTAGCACTCTCACCTGTTTTTGAAACTCTTCAGATTCCTCGGGGGACCCCCAAGGTTTGTCGCAGAGCTGACTCTTTCGTTGGGATTTATTTTGTTCGCTCCAAGCACAGTTCTCTACCAACATTCCTTTTATTCAATTCACAAAGTGAACCTTCCCGGGATAAGGATCCTTATTCTCTGCTGAGTGAAAAGTGAATTGCAGTCCGATGGCTACATAAAGATCTTTATCCCGGAGATAAGGGTTTGTGAATTGAGCTTCCAGTGATTTGTTTATAGAGAAAGCAATCTCTTCCATGGCGGCTCCGTTACCTGGGAATGGGGGAAACAATTGCTATGAATAATAAAGAACATGAAGGAGCCAATCAGCACTTCTGATTACAACATCGGACGTGTTTGTGATAAAGAAAAACCCGACAACCATAACAAATGTTTATTCTATAAAACGTGGATTAGACACGCGGACTTCTCCGATTTCATGGCGTCCGTCCAACACAGCGAGATCAGAAGCGCACGCCGCGCACTCCACGTCTCACTCTCAGCTAATGAGCCGATCCTAAAGGTAGCGGCAGATATTGTCGGGATCACATTGTTACATTGTTATTAGTCAGGCTGATAAAAAGACACAAATCCATCCAGTTCAACCATAATATAAAATTATCTATATCTATATAGAGACCTCCATATACACAATCCGATCCTTTATATAAAATCCGATCCTATATATATATATATATACAATCCTATCCTATATACACAATCCTATCCTATATACACAATCCGATCCTATATACACAATCCGATCCTATATATACAATCCAATCCTATATACACAATCCTATCCTATATATACAATCCGATCCTATATATACAATCCGATCCTATATACACAATCCGATCCTATATACACAATCCGATCCTATATACACAATCCTATCCTATATATACAATCCTATCCTATATACACAATCCTATCCTATATATACAATCCTATCCTATATATACAATCCGATCCTATATATACAATCCGATCCTATATACACAATCCGATCCTATATACACAATCCTATCCTATATATACAATCCAATCCTATATACACAATCCTATCCTATATATACAATCCGATCCTATATATACAATCCGATCCTATATACACAATCCGATCCTATATACACAATCCGATCCTATATACACAATCCTATCCTATATATACAATCCTATCCTATATATACAATCCTAAGACAGAAGAGGGTCGGGACTTTGTATGAAGCATGCGGATTGAGAGCCAAACAGAGCTAGTTAATCAAATAATATAAGATTTATTAAATATTATACAGTAAAATACATAAGACATCATGGTACATATTCCATCATCCAACATGATTAGTTAGTTCATTAGCATTGATTCGTAAGTGAAATGAGTAAAACAATAAAAACATGAGGTATAACTGCATGATAAATATTATTTGGCATCTAAAGCTCGACGCGTTTCGCGGCTATCATGCCGCTCATCAGGAGCTCATTATTAATGGATGTCTACAATACAAGAACATAGTATCAATTGATAGGTTAGGCTTATATAAAGGGGGGAGAGAAATATGCACTTTAAGCTACAGCCCATACTCACAGGTCGGGTGATGGCATGGGCGCGGCAGGGGGCATGTAGGCGGTCGGGGACACGGTCTGGCACGGGAGCTGAGGCGGCATGACAGGTGGCGCAGCAAGGAGGAAGTCATCCTTGTGTAAACTGAGTATGTGATCTTCACCAGGGTCAAGGGGCACATGCAGAGAGGCTCCTGGACCATCTGAAAATGAAAGTGAAGTGCAAAGAAAATGGTGTGTTAAATTGCTGAGGGGTGATGAGCCCTACGTTCAGCAGTGAAAAGATAAAAAAATAGATGTGAATGAGCAGGGATAATAATGAACGGAATAGCATAGCTGAGATATATGATGGTGTAGCTATGTTAAAAGCAATAGAGTGCTCCAACGTTGAGAACGCCATCAATGAAAAGTGAGAGGGATGAAACATGAAAGAAGGGTAAATGTATGACAGTGAGCTTGTTGAGAGCAATGAGGATGCTCCAACATAGAAACACCGTCGTGAGGGGATTAAGAGAAAGGGGGGGAAAACAGAAAGAAAAGAAGAAAAGGAGAGGGCAAAGAAAATGGAAAGAAAGAAGGGAAAGAAAAGGAAAGGCACCGCCTGAGGTGTATGATAGTGAAGCTGTGCTGGAGACACGGAAAAACTCCAACATGTGTACGCTATCATTGATGTGTGATAGTGAAGCTGTGTTGCAAACAATAAAAAAATATGCTCCAACAAAAGGGACACTGTCATAGTGGATAGGGGGGACTGAGTGCCAACAAGAATGTGCGTGAAAGGAAATGAGAAGGGAGAAGGACAGAAAAGAGTGTGTGGTAATGAGTTTACCTGAATGGAAGGAGTTGAGGGTGCATTTTTGCCTAATGCGAGATGTTGCTGGTTCCTCAACCCCTGACTATGTGTGTAGGTGCCTGTGTCAGGGGAGAGATACCTGCCTCGCCGCGAGAATCCTGTTGCCGCCAACGTCACGCTGGCGAGTATGGGGGAGGAGAGGCGCCATCTCCCAGGCAGCAAGCGGCCGGCAAGTGGCGCCAAACCACTCACTCCCCCCTTGTTTGGCGCCACTTGCCGGCCGCTTGCTGCCTGGGAGATGGCGCCTCTCCTCCCCCATACTCGCCAGCGTGACGTTGGCGGCAACAGGATTCTCGCGGCGAGGCAGGTATCTCTCCCCTGACACAGGCACCTACACACATAGTCAGGGGTTGAGGAACCAGCAACATCTCGCATTAGGCAAAAATGCACCCTCAACTCCTTCCATTCAGGTAAACTCATTACCACACACTCTTTTCTGTCCTTCTCCCTTCTCATTTCCTTTCACGCACATTCTTGTTGGCACTCAGTCCCCCCTATCCACTATGACAGTGTCCCTTTTGTTGGAGCATATTTTTTTATTGTTTGCAACACAGCTTCACTATCACACATCAATGATAGCGTACACATGTTGGAGTTTTTCCTTGTCTCCAGCACAGCTTCACTATCATACACCTCAGGCGGTGCCTTTCCTTTTCTTTCCCTTCTTTCTTTCCATTTTCTTTGCCCTCTCCTTTTCTTCTTTTCTTTCTGTTTTCCCCCCCCCTTTCTCTTAATCCCCTCACGACGGTGTTTCTATGTTGGAGCATCCTCATTGCTCTCAACAAGCTCACTGTCATACATTTACCCTTCTTTCATGTTTCATCCCTCTCACTTTTCATTGATGGCGTTCTCAACGTTGGAGCACTCTATTGCTTTTAACATAGCTACACCATCATATATCTCAGCTATGCTATTCCGTTCATTATTATCCCTGCTCATTCACATCTATTTTTTTATCTTTTCACTGCTGAACGTAGGGCTCATCACCCCTCAGCAATTTAACACACCATTTTCTTTGCACTTCACTTTCATTTTCAGATGGTCCAGGAGCCTCTCTGCATGTGCCCCTTGACCCTGGTGAAGATCACATACTCAGTTTACACAAGGATGACTTCCTCCTTGCTGCGCCACCTGTCATGCCGCCTCAGCTCCCGTGCCAGACCGTGTCCCCGGCCGCCTACATGCCCCCTGCCGCGCCCATGCCATCACCCGACCTGTGAGTATGGGCTGTAGCTTAAAGTGCATATTTCTCTCCCCCCTTTATATAAGCCTAACCTATCAATTGATACTATGTTCTTGTATTGTAGACATCCATTAATAATCAGCTCCTGATGAGCGGCATGATAGCCGCGAAACGCGTCGAGCTTCAGATGCCAAATAATATTTATCATGCAGTTATACCTCATGTTTTTATTGTTTTACTCATTTCACTTACGAATCAATGCTAATGAACTAACTAATCATGTTGGATGATGGAATATGTACCATGATGTCTTATGTATTTTACTGTATAATATTTAATAAATCTTATATTATTTGATTCACTAGCTCTGTTTGGCTCTCAATCCGCATGCTTCATACAAAGTCCCGACCCTCTTCTGTCTTCGTACTGATAGGGATGGAGACCTAGTGACTTCATTGTCTCAGGTCTCATTTAAAGTCCCAAACCCTTTCTCTTTTCTATATATACAATCCTATCCTATATACACAATCCGATCCTATATATACAATCCTATCCTATATATACAATTCTATCCTAAATACACAATCCTATCCTATATACACAATCCTATCCTATATATACACAATCCTATCCTATATACACAATCCTATCCTATATATACACAATCCTATCCTATATATACAATCCTATCCTATATATATACAATCCTATCCTATTGTGACAGCAGGAAGGTAAAGTCACCTGGTTGCATCCAGGGGGGTAGATATATTTCTCCCAGATTCAGGCTTTATGCCGACTTATACAACTAGGGAGTTGATGAAGCCCAGCTGAGGCTAGTGGGCTCATGAATGACTCATACCTCTAGGGAGAGTGCTGGGCGTCGTGAGGCAGGGAGTTGATGAGACCAGCTGAAGCTTGTCAGCTCATCTAGGCCTCTATAAGAACTCCCAGATTCATTAGGTGTTAGCTCATGCCTGGAACCAGACCTATGTGGACTGTCTAGGGAGAGTGAACCCCTGTGCGGTGAGACAAAGCCTGTGTGGCTATTTGTTTGGACTTTTACTAAACCAGGGACTTAGGGACTAGGACAGCACCAGGCTGATCCCAGTTGTTAGTTTAGGAAACCTGCATGTTTAGTCAGAGGTCAAACTGACCAGGATTTATTTTGTTTATGTTTCTTTTTGGCTTTGCTGTGTTTTTGTCACTGTACATAGAGAAATAAACCGCACCTTTTGATTTTGAAAACCACAACCTCCGTCTGCTGGCCCTGTTTTTGTGTGGGGAGCCCAACCAGGGGGTCACACACACCCGCTACCGAGTTAACCCCCTCACAGTTGGAGGAGAACCAGTGGCAGTTTTTTTTAAGCCAGCATGGAGGAGATACTGAAACAGCTGGCTCTAGCAAATGCCAATCAACAGCAGACAAATGCAGGTTTTCAAAGGAGCCTTGCAGCCCAGCAGCAAGCTCATCAACAAGCCCAGCAGCAATCTGAGGCCCGCTTCATAGACCTGTTACAGAAGCAAGAGCAGAGACTACAACAAATGGAAGCAGTAATGCAGCAACGTCCGCAGACCAGTGAGGAAAGCCGTCCCACTAATACCGCGTCCTTTGGGGTGAGTCGTTTATTGACAAAAATGACTGGAGAGGATGATCCAGAGGTATTTTTGACCACATTTTGAAAGGACTGCTGAAAGAGAAAAGTGGCCTGAGGAGCAGTGGGCTGGACTGGTGGCTCCTCTGTTAACTGGTGAATCGCAGAAGGCTTACTATGACCTAGAGCCTGACCAAGCAAAAGACTATGTGATGCTAAAAGCTGAAATATTGGCAAGGCTGGGTGTCACCCTGGCTGTCCAGGCTCAGCGTGTGCATAACTGGACTTTCCAGCTTGGAAAACCCCCCAGGTCTCAAATGTATGATCTCATTCACCTGAGCAGGAAGTGGCTACAGCCAGAGACTTTGTCCGCACCAGAGATTGTGGAACGTGTTGTAATGGATCGGTTTTTGAGAGCTCTTCCTACTGCCATCCAAAAGTGGGTAAGCCATGGAGACCCAGAGACGGCCGGTGGTCTTGTGGATCGTGTAGAGAAATACTTGGCTACAGAGAACCTGACGGCCTCTTCCAGAGACTCTCGGACTTTCCACCCTAAGACCAGACCATCCCCAGGGGCGGATAAGAGGATTCCAAGGGGTGAGGGTGGAGAGAGTGAGAGGGTGGGAGCTCTACCCAAAGTTTGGCGAGAACAGCCTGGGAAGTCAGGGGCTCAAGAGGCAGCCAAATGGATTGTTTGCTACCGCTGCCGGCAAGCGGGACATATTGCAGCAAATTGCCCGGTTGTGGAGGAACCCATGCAATGTGACTTTCTGATGGACAGACGTCAGTCGCTGTGTGCGACAGTCGCATGCACTGCCATTCGGGGAACTGAGAAACATTTATGCAAAATGTGTATTAATGGTAGAAATGTTGTGGTATTGCTGGATTCAGGTAGCCTTGTGACCCTGATAAAGGCTGAATTAGTTAAAACAGAGGTCTCTGGGAATAGCAAGGTAGCTGTTATTTGTGTGCATGGGGACACCCGAGAGTATCCAGTGACTACAGTGTGTTTTGAGACCCCCAAAGGTACCCTCTCTCATCCAGTGGGGTTAGTATCTCAATTACCGCATGATGCCATTGTGGGAAGGGATTTTCCGAAGTTCTGGGAACTGTGGGATGATCCTGAGCCCCCCACTGGTGCCCCTATGTACCAGGAATGTGATAGCCAGAACTCCTCTGAGAGTGGTGAGGACTCTCCAGAATTTCCCTTGTCAGTATTGGCAGGGGAGACTCAAGAAACTGGAGAGGGTATTCCACCTCCTCAGACGAAAACCTACCGTCTGTGGAGTTTTCTGATCTGGAGGTTCACAGGGAAAATTTTGCCACAGAACAGTTAAAAGACCCCGCCCTAATAAAGGCACGGGAAAACGTAGTGGAAATAGATGGCGAGTTAGTGAACCCAGATAATACCTGCACTTACCCATACTTCAGCGTAGAGAAGGACCTACTGTATCGGGTGGCAAAAAGGGCAGAAGAAACCGTTGAGCAGCTTGTGGTGCCCAAATCTTACAGGAAGTTGGTGTTGGAGTTGGCCCATGGGCACATTCTTGGAGGTCATCTGGGGACAGAGAAAACCCGAGAGAGGGTATTACAGAGATTCTATTGGCCTGGGGTGATGAAGGACATAGAAAATTATTGTTCCTCCTGCCCTGTGTGTCAGAGGTCGGCCCCGATGCCACATTTCCGTAGCCCGCTGGTCCCTCTACCCATCATTGAGGTCCCGTTTGAGAGAATCGCAATGGATTTGGTAGGTCCTATAATCAAGTCCGCTAGGGGGCACCAGTACATATTGGTTATAATGGACTATGCCACCCGTTATCCAGAAGCGATCCCTCTCAGAAATACCTCGGCCAAAACCATAGCCAAAGAGCTATCTCTTGTTTTTAGCCGGGTGGGTATTTGTAAAGAACTGCTTACGGACCAAGGTACACCCTTTATGTCCCGGGTTATGAAAGAGCTGTGTAAATTGTTCAAAGTGACGCAATTGCGTACATCTGTGTATCACCCCCAAACCGATGGGCTGGTTGAAAGATTCAACAAAACCCTAAAACAAATGTTGAAGAAAGTGGTGGATAGAGATGGAAAGGATTGGGACTGTCTACTTCCTTATTTGATGTTTGCTATTAGGGAGGTGCCCCAATCCTCTACGGGATTCTCCCCCTTTGAGTTACTGTATGGGAGACACCCAAGAGGGCTGTTGGATATTGCCAAGGAAACTTGGGAAAGTGAGAGTTCTCCCCACAGGAGTGTGATTGAGCATGTCGCCCTGATGCAAGATCGAATTGCACAGGTAATGCCCATCGTGAAGGAACATTTGGCCCAAGCGCAGTTGGCACAGCAGAGAGTGTACAACCGTGGAGCAAAGACCCGTACCTTTTCCCCGGGGGATAGGATATTGGTACTTGTCCCTACGGTTGAAAGTAAATTCCTTGCCAAATGGCAAGGCCCCTACGAGATAATGGAAAAAGTGAGCGAAGTGAATTACAAGGTCAGACAACCAGGAAGGCGAAAGCCCGAACAGATATATCACGTTAATCTGTTGAAAGCCTGGAGGGATAGAGAGTCCCTAGTCGCAGAAACTTGGTCACCAGCTCAAACTGGTTGCGTGATTCCGGAGGTTGGAATAGCAGCCACCTTGTCACAACCCCAACAACAGGAGGTTAAGGAGTTTGTGCTTCGCAACAAGGAGGTGTTCTCTGAGCTGCCGGGACAAACATCTGGGGTAGAGCATGATATTATTACCCCGCCCGGTGAAAGGGTGAAGTTAAAACCCTATCGGATCCCAGAGGCCCGACGGGAGGCAATACGGGAGGAAGTACAGAAAATGCTGAACTTAGGGGTGATAGAGGAGTCCCAAAGTGATTGGTCTAGTCCCATTGTGTTGGTGCCTAAACCGGATGGGAGCTGGCGATTTTGTAACGATTTTCGTCAGTTGAACAAAGTTACAAAATTTGACACCTACCCCATGCCACGTATAGATGAGTTGATCGACCGGCTGGGAACAGCCCGATACATGACGACTCATGACCTCACAAAAGGGTATTGGCAAATTCCCCTGGCCAAGTCGGCCAAAGAGAAAACCGCATTTGTAACCCCAGACGGGGCGTTCCAATATAAGAGAATGCCGTTCGGGTTACAGAATGCGCCGGCCACATTCCAGCGGAAAATGGACCAGATACTGAGGCCCCATCGGAAGTATGCTGCGGCTTACCTGGATGACGTAATTGTCCATAGCACAGATTGGGCCTCACATCTGCCAAAAGTGCAAGCAGTCCTAGACTCTATCCGGGAAGCGGGGTTTACGGCTAACCCCAAGAAGTGTACCATTGGGCAGGAGGAGGCCAAATATCTTGGGTACACCATTGGCAGGGGAGTAATAAAACCCCAACTCAACAAAGTCGAGGCCATCCAGAGTTGGCCACGTCCCAACAGCAAGAAGCAGGTACGAGCCTTTCTGGGAATCGCGGGTTATTATCGGCGCTTCATTCCCCACTTTGCTTCTAAGGCTGTGCCCCTAACCAACCTGACGAAAGGGAAAGGGTCGGTCATGATTAAATGGACCCCCGAGGCGGAGGCAGCATTCCAATTCTTGAAACAAGCCTTATGTAGCCAGCCAGTGTTGTACTCACCCGACTTCTCTAAAGACTTTGTCGTACAAAGTGATGCGTCAGATGTGGGGTTAGGAGCAGTATTGTCCCAGGTCTGGAACGGGGAAGAGCACCCAGTCATTTACCTCAGCAGGAAGTTGAAGTCCCATGAGGTAAATTACGCCACGGTTGAAAAGGAGTGTTTAGCGGTGAAGTGGGCTCTAGATTCCCTTCGGTACTATCTGCTAGGTAGGCACTTTGACATGGTTACGGATCACGCTCCGTTAAAGTGGATGGCTCAAAACAAGGAGACAAATAGAAGAGTGAATAGGTGGTTCCTGGCCCTACAGGAATTCAACTTCACAGTAAAGCATCGCCCTGGCGTTCAAATGGGGAATGTGGATGCTTTGTCTCGAGTACATGAATGCCTGATTGCTGGTGTTCCAACCCCAAGGTTAAAACAAGAGGGGGGGGTATGTGACAGCAGGAAGGTAAAGTCACCTGGTTGCATCCAGGGGGGTAGATATATTTCTCCCAGATTCAGGCTTTATGCCGACTTATACAACTAGGGAGTTGATGAAGCCCAGCTGAGGCTAGTGGGCTCATGAATGACTCATACCTCTAGGGAGAGTGCTGGGCGTCGTGAGGCAGGGAGTTGATGAGACCAGCTGAAGCTTGTCAGCTCATCTAGGCCTCTATAAGAACTCCCAGATTCATTAGGTGTTAGCTCATGCCTGGAACCAGACCTGTGTGGACTGTCTAGGGAGAGTGAACCCCTGTGCGGTGAGGCAAAGCCTGTGTGGCTATTTGTTTGGACTTTTACTAAACAAGGGACTTAGGGACTAGGACAGCACCAGGCTGATCCCAGTTGTTAGTTTAGGAAACCTGCATGTTTAGTCAGAGGTCAAACTGACCAGGATTTATTTTGTTTATGTTTCTTTTTGGCTTTGCTGTGTTTTTGTCACTGTACATAGAGAAATAAACCGCACCTTTTGATTTTGAAAACCACAACCTCCGTCTGCTGGCCCTGTTTTTGTGTGGGGAGCCCAACCAGGGGGTCACACACACCCGCTACCGAGTTAACCCCCTCACACTATATACACAATCCTATCCTATATATACAATCCTATCCTATATATACACAATCCTATCCTATATATACAATCATATCCTATATATACACAATCCTATCCTATATATACAATCCTATCCTATATATACAATCCTATCATATATATATACAATCCTATCCTATATACACAATCCTATCCTATATATACAATCCTATCCTATATACACAATCCTATCCTATATATACACAATCCTATCCTATATACACAATCCTATCCTATATACACAATAATATCCTATATATACAATCCTATCCTATATACACAATCCTATCCTATATATACACAATCCTATCCTATATAACATACAATCCTATCCTATATATACAATCCTATCCTATATATACACAATCCTATCCTATATAATATACAATCCTATCCTATATATACAATCCTATCCTATATACACAATCCTATCCTATATATACAATCCTATCCTATATATACACAATCCTATCCTATATAATACAATCCTATCCTATATACAATCAATCCTATCCTATATATACAATCATATCCTATATACAATCCTATCCTATATATACACAATTCTTTCCTATATATACACAATCCTATCCTATATACACAATCCGATCCTATATATACAATCCTATCCTATATACACAATTCTATCCTATATATACAATCCTATTCTATATTCAAAATCCTATCCTATATATACAATCCTATCCTATATATACAATCCTATCCTATATATACACAATCCTATCCTATATATACAATCCTATCCTATATATACACAACCTATCCTATATATACAATCCTATCCTATATATACACAATCCTATCCTATATATACACAATCCTATCCTATATATACAATCCTATCCTAAATACACAATCCTATCCTATATATACATCCTATCCTATTATACACAATCCTATCCTATATATACAATCCTATCCTATATATACACAATCCTATCCTATATATACAATCCTATCCTATATATACACAATCCTATCCTATATATACACAATCCTATCCTATATATACAATCCTATCCTAAATACACAATCCTATCCTATATATACAATCCTATCCTATATATACAATCCGATCCTATATACACAATCATATCCTATATACACAATCCTATCCTATATATACAATCCTATCCTATATATACAATCCTATCCTATAAATACAATCCTATATACACAATCCTATCCTATATATACAATCCAATCCTATATACACAATCCTATCCTATATACACAATCCTATCCTATATATACAATCCTATCCTATATACACAATCCTATCCTATATACACAATCCTATCCTATATATACAATCCTATCCTATATACAATCCTATCCTATATACACAATTCTATCCTATATACACAATCCTATCCTATATATACAATCCGATCCTATATATACACAATCCTATCCTATATACACAATCCTATCCTATATATACAATCCTATCCTATATATACAATCCTATTATATACACAATCCTATCCTATTATACACAATCCTATCCTATATACACAATCCTAGCCTATATATACAATCCTATCCTATATATACAATCCTATTATATACACAATCCTATCCTATATACACAATCCCATCCTATATACACAATCCTATCCTATATATACAATCCTATCCTATATACACAATCCTATCCTATATACACACAATTCTATCCTATATATACAATCCTATCCTATATATACAATCCTATCCTATATACACAATCCTATCCTATATACACAATCCTATCCTATATATACACAATCCTATCCTATATATACAATCCTATCCTATATATACACAATCCTATCCTATATACACAATCCTATCCTATATACACAATCCTATCCTATATATACAATCCTATCCTATATATACAATCCTATCCTATATATACACAATCCTATCCTATATATACAATCCTATATATATACAATCCTATCCTATATACACAATCCTATCCTATATATACAATCATATCCTATATATACACAATCCTATTCTATATATACACAATCCTATCCTATATATACAATCCTATCCTATCCTATATACACAATCCTATCCTATATACACAATAATATCCTATATATACAATCACATCCTATATATACAATCCTATCCTATATATACAATCCTATCCTATATATACAATCCTATCCTATATATACAATCCTATCCTATATATACACAATCCTATCCTATATACACAATCATATCCTATATATACAATCCTATCTTATATTCAAAATCCTATCCTATATATACAATCCTATTATATACACAATCCTATCCTATATACACAATCCTATCCTATATATACAATCCTATCCTATATATACACAATCCTTTCCTATATATACAATCATATCCTATATATACACAATCCTATCCTATATATACAATCCTATCCTATATACACAATCCTATCCTATATATACACAATCCTATCCTATATATACAATCCTATCCTATATATACACAATCCTATCCTATATATACAATCCTATCCTATATATACACAATCCTATCCTATATATACAATCCTATCCTATATATACACAATCCTATCCTATATATACAATCCTATCCTATATACACAATCCTATCCTATATATATACAATCCTATCCTATATACACAATCCTATCCTATATATACAATCCTATCCTATATATACACAATCCTATCCTATATATACAATCCTATTATATACACAATCCTATCCTATATACACAATCCTATCCTATATACACAATCCCATCCTATATACACAATCCTATCCTATATATACAATCCTATCCTATATACACAATCCTATCCTATGTATATACAATCCTATCCTATATACACAATCCTATCCTATATATACAATCCTATCCTATATACACAATCCTATCCTGTATACACAATCCCATCCTATATACACAATCCTATATATACAATCCTATCCTATATATACACAATCCTATCCTATATACACAATCCTATCCTATATACACAATCCTATCCTATATATACAATCCTATCCTATATACACAATCCTATCCTATATACACAATCCTATCCTGTATACACAATCCCATCCTGTATACACAATCCTATCCTATATATACAATCCTATCCTATATATACACAATCCTATCCTATATACACAATCCTATCCTATATACACAATCCTATCCTATATATACAATCCTATCCTATATATACAATCCTATTATATACACAATCCTATCCTATATACACAATACTATCCTATATACACAATCCCATCCTATATACACAATCCTATCCTATATATACAATCCTATCCTATATACACAATCCTATCCTATATATACACAATCATATCCTATATATACAATCCTATCCTATATACACAACCCTATCCTATATATACAATCCTATCCTATATACACAATCCTATCCTATGTATATACAATCCTATCCTATATACACAATCCTATCATATATACACAATCCTATCCTATATATACACAATCCTATCCTATATATACAATCCTATCCTATATATACAATCCTATCCTATCTATACACAATCCTATCCTATATACACAATCCTATCCTATATATACAATCCTATCCTATATACACAATCCTATCCTATATATACAATCCTATCCTATATACACAATCCTATCCTATATATACACAATCCTATCCTATATATACAATCCTATCCTATATATATACAATCCTATCCTATATACACAATCCTATCCTATATATACACAATCCTATCCTATATATACTATCCTATCCTATATACACAATCCTATCCTATATACACAATAATATCCTATATATACAATCACATCCTATATATACAATCCTATCCTATATATACACAATCCTATCCTATATACACAATCCTATCCTATATACACAATAATATCCTATATATACAATCCTATCCTATATATACAATCCTATCCTATATATACACAATCCTATCCTATATATACAATCCTATCCTATATACACAATCCTATCCTATATATACAATCCTATCCTATATATACACAATCCTATCCTATATATACAATCCTATCCTATATATACACAATCCTATCCTATATATACAATCCTATCCTATATATACACAATTCTTTCCTATATATACAATCCTATCCTATATTCAAAATCCTATCCTATATATACAATCCTATTATATACACAATCCTATCCTATATACACAATCCTATCCTATATATACAATCCTATCCTATATATACACAATCCTTTCCTATATATACAATCCTATCCTATATATACACAATCCTATCCTATATATACAATCCTATCCTATATATACAATCCTATCCTATATATACACAATCCTATCCTATATATACAATCCTATCCTATATACACAATCCTATCCTATATATACACAATCCTATCCTATATACACAATCCTATCCTAAATATACACAATCCTATCCTATATATACAATCCTATCCTATATATACACAATCCTATCCTATATATACACAATCCTATCCTATATACACAATCCTATCCTATATATACACAATCCTATCCTATATATACACAATCCTATCCTATATATACACAATCCTATCCTATATACACAATCCTATCCTATATACACAATAATATCCTATATATACAATCCTATCCTATATATACACAATCCTATCCTATATACACAATCCTATCCTATATAATACACAATCCTATCCTATATACACAATCCTATCCTATATATACACAATCCTATCCTATATATACACAATCCTATCCTATATATACACAATCCTATCCTATATACACAATCCTATCCTATATATACAATCCTATCCTATATACACAATCCTATCCTATATATACAATCCTATCCTATATACACAATCCTATCCTATATATACACAATCCTATCCTATATATACAATCCTATCCTATATATACAATCCTATCCTATATATACGCAATCCTATCCTATATACACAATCCTATCCTATATACACAATAATATCCTATATATACAATCCTATCCTATATATACACAATCCTATCCTATATATACAATCCTATCCTATATATACACAATCCTATCCTATATACACAATAATATCCTATATATACAATCCTATCCTATATATACAATCCTATCCTATATACACAATCCTATCCTATATATACACAATCCTATCCTATATATACACAATCCTATCCTATATATACACAATCCTATCCTATATAATATACAATCCTATCCTATATATACAATCCTGTCCTATATATACACAATCCTATCCTATATATACAATCCTATCCTATATATACACAATCCTATCCTATATATACAATCCTATCCTATATACAATCAATCCTATCCTATATATACAATCCTATCCTATATATACACAATTCTTTCCTATATATACACAATCCTATCCTATATATACACAATCCTATCCTATATATACACAATCCTATCCTATATATACAATCCTATTCTATATTCAAAATCCTATCCTATATACACAATCCTATCCTATATATACAATCCTATCCTATATATACAATCCTATCCTATATATATACAATCCTATCCTATATACACAATCCTATCCTATATATACACAATCCTATCCTATATATACTATCCTATCCTATATACACAATCCTATCCTATATACACAATAATATCCTATATATACAATCACATCCTATATATACAATCCTATCCTATATATACACAATCCTATCCTATATACACAATCCTATCCTATATACACAATAATATCCTATATATACAATCCTATCCTATATATACAATCCTATCCTATATATACACAATCCTATCCTATATATACAATCCTATCCTATATACACAATCCTATCCTATATATACAATCCTATCCTATATATACACAATCCTATCCTATATATACAATCCTATCCTATATATACACAATCCTATCCTATATATACAATCCTATCCTATATATACAATCCTATCCTATATATACACAATTCTTTCCTATATATACAATCCTATCCTATATTCAAAATCCTATCCTATATATACAATCCTATTATATACACAATCCTATCCTATATACACAATCCTATCCTATATATACAATCCTATCCTATATATACACAATCCTTTCCTATATATACAATCCTATCCTATATATACACAATCCTATCCTATATATACAATCCTATCCTATATATACAATCCTATCCTATATATACACAATCCTTTCCTATATATACAATCCTATCCTATATATACACAATCCTATCCTATATATACAATCCTATCCTATATACACAATCCTATCCTATATACACAATCCTATCCTATATATACACAATCCTATCCTATATACACAATCCTATCCTAAATATACACAATCCTATCCTATATATACAATCCTATCCTATATATACACAATCCTATCCTATATATACACAATCCTATCCTATATATACACAATCCTATCCTATATACACAATCCTATCCTATATATACACAATCCTATCCTATATATACACAATCCTATCCTATATATACAATCCTATCCTATATATACACAATCCTATCCTATATACACAATCCTATCCTATATACACAATAATATCCTATATATACAATCCTATCCTATATATACACAATCCTATCCTATATACACAATCCTATCCTATATATACACAATCCTATCCTATATACACAATCCTATCCTATATATACACAATCCTATCCTATATATACACAATCCTATCCTATATACACAATCCTATCCTATATACACAATCCTATCCTATATATACAATCCTATCCTATATACACAATCCTATCCTATATATACAATCCTATCCTATATATACAATCCTATCCTATATACACAATCCTATCCTATATATACACAATCCTATCCTATATATACAATCCTATCCTATATATACAATCCTATCCTATATATACGCAATCCTATCCTATATACACAATCCTATCCTATATACACAATAATATCCTATATATACAATCCTATCCTATATATACACAATCCTATCCTATATATACAATCCTATCCTATATATACACAATCCTATCCTATATACACAATAATATCCTATATATACAATCCTATCCTATATATACAATCCTATCCTATATACACAATCCTATCCTATATATACACAATCCTATCCTATATATACACAATCCTATCCTATATATACACAATCCTATCCTATATAATATACAATCCTATCCTATATATACAATCCTGTCCTATATATACACAATCCTATCCTATATATACAATCCTATCCTATATATACACAATCCTATCCTATATATACAATCCTATCCTATATACAATCAATCCTATCCTATATATACAATCCTATCCTATATATACACAATTCTTTCCTATATATACACAATCCTATCCTATATATACAATCCTATCCTATATATACACAATCCTATCCTATATACACAATCCTATCCTATATATACAATCCTATTCTATATTCAAAATCCTATCCTATATATACAATCCTATCCTATATATACAATCCTATCCTATATATACACAATCCTATCCTATATATACAATCCTATCCTATATATACACAATCCTATCCTATATATACACAATCCTATCCTATATATACAATCCTATCCTATATATACACAATCCTATCCTATATATACACAATCCTATCCTATATAGACAATCGTATCCTATATATACACAATCCTATCCTATATATACAATCCTATCCTATATATACACAATCCTATCGTATATATACAATCCTATCCTATATATACACAATCCTATCCTATATATACACAATCCTATCCTATATATACAATCCTATCCTATATACACAAGCTATCCTATATATACAATCCTATCCTATATATACACAATCCTATCCTATATATACACAATCCTATCCTATATATACTATCCTATATATACAATCCGATCCTATATACACAATCATATCCTATATACACAATCCTGTCCTATATATACAATCCTATCCTATAAATACAATCCTATATACACAATCCTATCCTATATATACAATCCGATCCTATATACACAATCATATCCTATATACACAATCCTATCCTATATACACAATCCTGTCCTATATATACAATCCTATCCTATAAATACAATCCTATATACACAATCCTATCCTATATATACAATCCGATCCTATATACACAATCATATCCTATATACACAATCATATCCTATATACACAATCCTGTCCTATATATACAATCCTATCCTATAAATACAATCCTATATACACAATCCTATCCTATATATACAATCCTATCCTATATATACAATCCTATCCTATAAATACAATCCTATCCTATATACACAATCCTATCCTATATACACAATCCGATCCTATATACACAATCCAATCCTATATACACTATCCTATCCTATATATACACAATCCTTTCCTATATACACAATCCTATCCTATATACACAATTCTATCCTATATACACAATCCTATCCTATATATACAATCCGATCCTATATATACACAATCCTATCCTATATATACAATCCTATCCTATATATACAATCCTATCCTATATATACACAATCCTATCCTATATACACAATCCTATCCTATATACACAATCCTATCCTATATATACAATCCCATCCTATATACACAATCCTATCCTATTTACACAATCCTATCCTATATACACAATCCTATCCTATATATACAATCCTATCCTATAAACACAATCCCATCCTATATACACAATCCTATCCTATATATACAATCCTATCCTATATACACAATCCTATCCTATATATACAATCCCATCCTATATACACAATCCTATCCTATATATACAATCCCATCCTATATACACAATCCTATCCTATATACACAATCCTATCCTATATACACAATCCCATCCTATATACACAATCCTATCCTATATATACAATCCTATCCTATATACACAATCCTATCCTATGTATATACAATCCTATCCTATATACACAATCCTATCCTATATATACAATCCTATCCTATATACACAATCCTATCCTATGTATATACAATCCTATCCTATATACACAATCCTATCCTATATACACAATCCTATCCTATATATACAATCCTATCCTATATACACAATCCTATCCTATATATATACACAATCCTATCCTATATATACAATCCTATCCTATATACACAATCCTATCCTATATATACAATCCTATTATATACACAATCCTATCCTATATACACAATCCTATCCTATATATACACAATCCTATCCTATATATACAATCCTATCCTATATATACACAATCCTATCCTATATATACAATCCTATTCTATATTCAAAATCCTATCCTATATATACAATCCTATCCTATATATACAATCCTATCCTATATATACACAATACTATCCTATATATACAATCCTATCCTATATATACACAATCCTATCCTATATAATATACAATCCTATCCTATATATACAATCCTATCCTATATACACAATCCTATCCTATATATACAATCCTATCCTATATATACACAATCCTATCCTATATATACAATCCTATCCTATATACAATCAATCCTATCCTATATATACAATCATATCCTATATACAATCCTATCCTATATATACACAATTCTTTCCTATATATACACAATCCTATCCTATATACACAATCCGATCCTATATATACACAATCCTATCCTATATATACACAATCCTATCCTATATATACAATCCTATCCTATATATACACAATCCTATCCTATATATACAATCCTATCCTATATATACACAATCCTATCCTATATATACAATCCTATCCTATATATACACAATCCTATCCTATATATACAATCCTATCCTATATATACAATCCTATCCTATATATACACAATCCTATCCTATATATACAATCCTATCCTATATATACACAATCCTATCCTATATATACACAATCCTATCCTATATATACAATCCTATCCTATATATACACAATCCTATCCTATATATACAATCCTATCCTATATATACACAATCCTATCCTATATATACAATCCTATCCTATA